>JAANYP010002678.1:0-55512 GCA_020465985.1 Centrapalus pauciflorus
ATTTAGCATGTCCAGGAAATTTTATCACCCAGGGTGACGACTGTCCTTTTCGTGATCCCAACAAAAGCTTTTTGGTGAGATCATTCACAAAGCCAGTAAGACTTTGTTCCTGGTTGTTAGGTTTTCAGTGAGGACTCTCCTTTGTTGTTTAAGCCAAAGAAAGAAAATTTCATAGTCTAACACAAGATTGTTGATCCTGTTGTTCCAGTGTGTTGTGTGTCCATCTAGACAGTACACAAAACGTATCCACACTTTCTTTTGCTTGTCTTCATTTTTCTCAACCTTTTTGAAACACTCTCTAGGAGAGAAATGACCAGCTTGTTTCTGTCCTTTGCATCCAGACCACCCATCTCTTGTCTTAATCAGCCATTGAGGCTTTTAGTTTCTCAAAGGTCTGAGTTCAGGGCGAGCTCCTTCAAAACGGCTGCTGGAGTTACTTGGTAGTAACAGAGGGTTGCCGCACATAGGGGCCCTCTCAATCACTATCTCTGGCAGTTGTACATCCAGATTCTTCTAAATAGACATCATTCTTTGCCTCTTCCAAACCAGAGAAGTTTGATATTAAATTTTGGAGGTTTGCCCATAGCAGCCATTGTCATTAGCTAGTGAATTGCACAGCACTGTTGTCCATGGAAACTTGGAAGAGGAGAAGAATGTGAGATTACGAATGACACACACTCTAAAACTGCTTGATACCAGTTGTAGGTCCCGAGAGGTTACCAAAGTATATAGCGTTAAGCTGTAGAGGGGGGGGGGGTGAATACAGCTATTTACAAACTACACACTATTTTCTCAATGTTTGTATGTATTATCAACAATTTGTTAATTACAAACAAGCTTGAATGCGGAATAGTTCAAGCTGAGATGACAGATATAACAGTATGTTCACTAGTCTAAGACAAACTCAAACTAGTATACAATGAATACACTCACTAAGAAGCACTCACTGTGTTTACAAGACTTAAGGGAACAACTTATGTAAAACAGCTTAGACACACAGATGCTGGTTTACACAGAAGGCTTGCATGCATGAAAAATCACACTTGCACGTTCACTCTTGGTTTCAGCACTTAGCTTTCTTCACACTTCTTTCTGACCTTAGAAGCTTCCTTTTATACTCACTTAGAGGATCTAAGAGAAACATCTTCATTGGACGGAATGAAAAAGGAGAAGTCTTGTTGAAAAGACAACATAACCTTTTCTGCACTTTTCTGAAAAGCAGACTTGTCTTCACATGTGCAGAACTTTTGTCTTTTTACTTTGTCTACTGTTGCATTGCCTTTAACTAATTTAGGAATGTCAACTTTGCGTCTTTCTTCCTTGTAAAGGCCTATTTTGATATAAGAAAAAGGTCTGTCACCCTTTTTCAAATAAACTTTTGTCTTCATGTTACAGAACAGCTTGGGCAGGCTGAGCAGTTCTGTTTTCCACTTTGTCTTCGACTTTGTAAACTGATCTTGTAGTAAAAAACAATACATGATGACTTGGAAACATATTCCATAAAGTGTTTAGCCTGTTCACAAAGAACAGGTTTTGTTCACAAAGAACAGAACACTTTAAAATTGCCCAAGCTGCTCAACAGTGTAGAGCAGCGTAGACAGTTTATGTCCAGCCTGTTCAGCAGACAGAGCAGCTTGGACAAACTGTCTTAGTTGCAACACATGCAACATATAGAACAGCTTTAGACTGATATTGCAAATCATTTTCAGGTTTCAATAAGGCATATAACAGGCCTTAAATTCAACCTTCAAATGCATCAACAGGTTTGATTGTAAATCTCCCCCTCAGATGTAGAACAGGTTTGACTGAGGCCTTTTTGTGCCTAACAATGTGTTCATTTGATGATGCTTCCATTTGATCCATAATATGTGTGGTGAACTTGTTCAACTTTGTTGCTTCACTGCACAAGTTCATCAACGGAAATTTAATCACTTTATAGTTACATTGAACACGTGCACAAGTGATGTAATTTCATGAAAATTCACGGGCGATGCTGCTTAATCGATGATGCATCTGTTTTTCTAATCTTTTTTCCTTATTACTGAACATGTTCTTTAATAGGTGTTCATTTGCTGATGCTTCCATTTGATCCATAATATGTGTGGTTAACTTGTTCACCTTTGTTGCTTCACTGCACAAGTTCATAAGTGAACAAGTGCTTTTATTTCTAAGATGTGTTGTTCTACACGATGTTTTCTTAAAATGTTCAGCAAACAACATACTGAACAATTTCTAAGACTTGTGCATCGTTTCACTGCATCACTTTCACTGTTTCACTGCATAACCTCATGCTATAGGATGTGTTATTACAAGATTGATTGTGAACTTGTTTAATAAAATGTGTTACACATGATTTGTGCACTTGAACGCTAAGATAAATGTCCACTGCACAGGTTCAACCAAAATTATTAATCGCTTTCATACTTTAAACTTCACAAGTTGGTGTCGACATGTCTAAAATTTGGAAATTGAATTCCATCCTCAGCTTCGTTGAATACCAATGTTACTTCTTGTTGTTTTTCTTCCTTGTAAACCTGTGCTGTGACCGATTCAGAACACACGAAGCACTAACACGTGCAGAGATTGAAAAAAGCTAAACACATGTGAACACTGTACATTTTTTTTTCTGCACACTGTGAGACAATTTTTCTAATGTTCAACATCACATGACATGAACAAGTTAATCTACCAAAAAAAATTACGGGTTCAAGCATTCCCTTTTTCCTTTTCCCATGACTTTTTAATCAATCTAAAATACCATGCTAAAAATTATTGTTGTACCAAATGAAGATAGAACAACCACTGTGAACGAGGCGCATTTAGATGTAAACCAACGAGTTGACGACACAAGTGCGAAAGGCAAGTATCATTTGATATACAGTTTTACAGATGTTAAAAAAAGTTTATTTGTGTAACTATTTTTTTAATCTCAAATACCAACTATATTATAACTTTCTGAGTCAGTCAATGAAAGTGGACCTCCTGATCTGAATGGAGGGCAACCACATGCAAACCTAGAGGAGGTGGATTCTAATTCAAAAGGCAAGTATTTTATAATAGTAAACACTATATAATAGGTAAATGTACTCACACGTTAAAATAACAGGTACAGATGATGTACATCGATACGAAATGGACATGGTCTCAAGGGAATTTAAATCTCCGGGAGGAAGAGTTTATTAGATTCAAATAACACAAAATGTGGAGGTGCCTATGCAAGGGCGGGTCTATGACAATTTGGAACAGGGTATTAATGTGTACGAGCGGTATGCAAACAGTGCAGGATTCACGACACGTAGGATGACTGAGAAAAAAGCATGGGATGGAACTACAACGTTAAAGATGGTAGTATGTAGTCGTGCAGGTAAATCATATACAGGATCATACGCTTCAGACGAAGGGAAATCAAGAGCAAAAAAACGTAGCAGGCCATCAGGTAGAATAGAATGTTGTGCAGAGATTACATTTAAGTATGTGCATGGCAGGAGGTATGAGGTTGTCAAGTTTGTAGAAGAACACAACCACGAAATGGTGGCCAGAGAAGACAGGTATCTAATGAAGACGAACAGAAAGTTAGACTATGGACAAAAATGTTTTATTTATGATGTGTCAAGTATCAATATAGGCGCAGTTAACTGTCACAAAATACTCACACAAGTATCAGGAGGGTATGACAAAGTTGGAGCAACTAAAACAGATTTTAAGAACTTTGCACGTGATATAAAGTGTTTCATAGGTGAGAATGATGCACAGATCGTGGTTGACAAAATGGAGAGTGCTAAAAAGCCGGATCAGTATACAGTTTTGAATATACGTGTGCACCAGACAAGTCACTGTTAGGTATGTTCTGGGCAGATGAAACAGGGAAGAACAATTACGATGCATTTGGGGACATCGTATCGTTTGATGCAACATACCGTACTAACATGTAAACTTCTTTAATACATATATATTTGCATCACTTTAATATCCGCTTGTTAATGATGGCAATTTCAATATGCAGGTATAACATGGGTTTTGTCCCATTCATTGGGATAAACAACCATAAAAGGTGTGTTACATTCGGTGCTGGACTGTTAGCAAACGAGGAGACTATGACTTACGCATGACTATTAAATGCATTTATAAAGACATTTGGTCGAGAACCTACAGTTATAGTTACGGACCAGGACCCGTCTATGAAGAAAGCAATAGAACAAGTATTCAAATCTGCGCGACATCGGTTGTGCATGTGGCATATTACACAAAAAGTACCCATAAAGGTTAATCAAATTCTATACATATTTACTTGATTAAACCACCTATAATCATGTAGCAATCTGTTAATTCTATACTTGTTCATTGTTCATTAGCTTGGATATGTGTTGAGCAACGACACTGAATTCAAGCTTCGGTTTAATAGTATTGTCTGGACCAACCTACTAAATGTATCAGAGTTCGAAAGGAAATGAAATAGTATGATAAAAGACTATGGTCTAGAAGGGGATAGATGGATAACGCACATGTTCGACATCGAAGACACGTGGATTCCCTCCTTCTTCAATGATGTAACCCTAGCTGGACTCATGCGTACCACGTCTATGTCGGAAAGTGAAAACAACTTCTTTGGACATTTTGCAAGTGGCAAGTCGACGTTGGTTGAGTTTATGACTAGGTATGATTCTGCGATGTACAAACAGCGTGACAATCAACGTCGGATGGAATTCGACTCAAAATCAAAAAGTCCAGCATTGAAAACACCGCTATTATGTGAGAAAAAAGCTTTGGAGGTATACACAAATGAAAATTTTAAGATTGTGCAAGAAGAAATAGTTGCATCATCATTTAATTGTTCTTCCACAAGCATCGTGGACGAAGGAAACACTAAGGCGTGTATGGTACAAGACACAAGTAACGCTGGTACACACAAGGTAAATTACATATAACCATATGATTATTATAGGAGTGAATGAACAACGTATAAATCACATTTTGTGTCTATCCCCTATTTGCAGGTATTGTTTATGACATCGACCAGCGAATTGCTTTGTACGTGTAAATTGTTTGAGCGTATTGGAATCCTTTGCCGACACATTTACTATGTGTTGAAAGCATGCGACATTTCTGATGTACCAGATATGTACATCTTGTCGCGGTGGACAAAGAATGCATTCCATTTTCCGTTGGCAAAAATGGACCAGATGTTTGTGCAGCGAAATGCATTGGAGCAAATCATGATGAGGTTGTCACTTTCAATTCGGTCTTTGTTGCTACGACTAGGTAACGAACCAGAAAAACTACAACTGCTTAGCAACACGTGGGACGAGGTAGTTCAAAATTTTGAAATTAGTTCGGGCACACCCCCCTTAGGCAATGAACAGATGATCGAGTCAATCATAGGCATTAAGATACCTTCGGAGCTAAATGTACATGTACCAGGGGAAGTACGGAACAAAGGATGTGGAAAACACAAAAGGCTTGTCGGAGAGCGCGAGAAAGCAATAAAAAATGCATCAAAACCAAAGAGAACATGCAAGATGTGTAACGAGCAGACATACCACGATGCTAGGAATTGCCCACAAAAAAACAAAATGTAATACAAATATGGTTTTATGATACAATAATGAAATGTTGATCTTACTAGTGACATGCAATAGACTTGATTATGAAATGTACATCATAGAATGATAGATGTTTGTTCAACAAAATTTCAAGAACACATGATTTACGAAAGGGGTGTATATAAAGTAACCGTTAATTTATTTGAGCTCATTTTGGTTATGCTTTATCTATAAGTCAATTATAATGTTCATGACTTAGAACGGAACACATGAAGTACAATGGAACTAATGAGCTCACACTTGTGGAGCAGAGTGTATGTACTGGGTGCATAATTAAAAAACATCAACTGCAATTCCAATACGACGTCCTTCTATGCAACTTAATTGCAGTGAACATCCACAAACTTTGTAATGACAATTGTATCGTTCTAACTCATCAACATTCATGCTAATCGCTGCTTAATTTATTAATCAGAATAATTTGTCTTCTTGTGAAGTAAACGCAAATTTATTAATTTCTGTTTGTCTGCGATCAGTTTCAAATAGTTCGCATCAACATGTAAATTTGGTTTCATCTGTACTTGTGCGGCTAAATCTGTCTGCTGCACTTGTAAAATACAACATAAGAATCTGTCTGCTGCACTTGTGCATTAACCGCACATGTACATTTTAAAATCAGTGGATTTTTAATTTGCTGCCGGGCGTCAACATTAGTTTTTCTTGTGTTTTATTTCGTCTGTACTTGTGCGCATGAAATCTGTCTGCTGCACTTGTAACATACAACATAAGATTCTAACTGCTGCACTTGTGCAGTAACCGATTTTTAAAAGGTTTTTCTTATCGCACATGTTAAAATTATTACCAGTTTAGGTGTATTCAACAAAATGGTCTAACAAGATCAACTGTTTGTTTGTAACATACAACATAAGTAAGAATTTCAGAATTACAAATAACTAACCATTAAACCATCATAAATAATCGCAAAACGTGAGTTTTATCCAGAACACCCAAAAAATAGACAAAAAAAAAAAACACAACTGTATCGTAGCGTTTAAACAAAACAATATAAAACCAAACTTAAACCAATACTAGTTCACTACTTTCTGCCCATCAATTTCCTGTTAGTCTCCATCCTTTCATACTTGTTAATTTCAGCAACTCTTTTAATACATTCCTTATTCCTCGTCTTCATCATGTCATAGTCAGTAGACTCGTCCAACACATCTCTCTTCATCTTGTTCATATCATGCAGAAGAATCTTAGAGAGGTACATCACACGCAAATCATTCAATTGCTTACTCTGTCGAACGCCCTCCGAAAACAAACCCGTGTGCCATTCCCGCATGGATGCACCTTTGTATGTCTCCAAATGGCGCATCATAAAAACCAGGGAATCCCTGTCATTCGAACTTGTCATCCAAGGTGGCTGTATAATGATGCTTCAATGTTTTTAAATATATTAGCTTTCGGATGCTCCCAATCATGGAGATATCGTGCAAACATCGATTACTAAAATTTATTGGAAATGTAGCTCGTGCTTAGTACATGTAAAAACCAAATACACACTAATAAAATAAATTAATGTACTATAAAAAGGTACATTATAATTACCAGCAAGTGTGGGATACCGCGATAATGCACCGAAACAGGTGAGGACGACCTGTTGTGGTCAAGTATCTGATACGACCTTCCTTTCAAATTAAAGCAGCAAACGAAAGCGAGATCGTTGGTAATTATCGGAAAGAACACCTGCCATAACAATAAAGTAATAGCGTTAATGTACTTTTAACAAGTGCAACACATAAAACTATAAAAGTAAACAAAGAAATACTACCATGTCCACTGTTTTCATATCCCATATGTCAATGTGACGCTTCAGACAATCCTGCATATTTTCTGTGAATTCTTGTTATGCCTGCTCCATTGTTATGGTGCCTTTTAGTAGACCAGGTAGCTGATTGTTTAAAAAATACAACAAAGTTACATTCTAAAATTCAGAGATGAGCAGAAATTTGAATTTGATACGTTGCCACTTACAATGATGTTAGCATCAAGAAATAGACGGAAAGGTGAATTAGTTCTCCGATATTCTTCATCCTTGTTCAGAACGACTGTCCAAACATCAACAACAGATGGATCAACATTGCATCCAGGCATCAAACTCTTAAAGGTTACCCTTTGGAACTTGTTGGCTCCGCCATCGTCAACACAAAAAACTTCTGTACAATATTATAAAGTATATAAAATCAAATAATGTAATTGGTTGTATATGTTCAAAACATGAATATTATGCAGTGTTTGTATATCGTTAGTGGTTTCTTACGATGGTTTCTTCCTCAGCGCAAAAATAGTATCTGCTATCTTTTGATCAACCATTGAAGGCCCGTTGGATATATTAACGGCACAGGCAATGTACGGAGACTTTAGTGCAGGCGCAACAGTTTTTGCTCTTTGGGTACGCGTAGCAATCTGTTGACGGGTGGTGTAACAAAATCATTATTCTGCAGAGTCGGCAACAGAAATCTAACTTCCTCCTTTCTTCTGCGCTCCAACAACTATTAAAATTAAAATATCAGTTATATTTGCTGTTACTATATGAAAATCAAAAATAGATGATAAACAGAAGGAGATGGATACAAACTTAACTTACCAGAAGATGGTATCCGTGACTTAGATGAACATTCTCCTGATATATGTACTTCTTTCCCTTTTGCATTTGCTATGATGAATTAAACATCAGGGTTGAACTTTTGGAAAAACATTAAAATAGTATGCTATCTTATTTCTTAAAAAAGATATACGTGGACATGTACAAACAACAATGTCAAATTACTTTGTAAATGTAAATTGAATATTTTAGTCAGATGTATAATTAACACAATTAGAGTCATGATATACCACTCAGTGAGGCATCAAATTTTTCTGGAATCGGCACGAGTTTGATGAAATCTACCATCGTTCCTTTGGCTATAATGCAACAACATTTTATCATGCATATGTTATACAAATGAAAAACTTACAATGGTAAAAACAAATATATTTTAAGAACCGCACCTGCTAATGATGTGTTGTAAGCTCTTTCATCTCTGACAACTGTTTGATCAGCATGTGGCTGGTTAATTAACATTGTATCACCGATGTGTGTGTGTGTATGTATATATATATATATATATATATATATATATATATATATATATATATATATATATATATATATATATATATATATATATATATATATATATAGGGTCAAAATCCATTTTTCAAGACAATTATATTGATAATTAAGTATATACTCGACTAATATATTATGTGTGAAACATAGAATGTACTGATGCAATACCTTCGGAATGAACAACCATCTTCTGAGAAAGACCAAGTGAAAATGTAGGCATGTCACCATCAGGTCTTTTCACAGACGTCGATCCGCCACAGATGACTTTCTCTGCCGACTCCTTTTCTACTCTGATACAAGTATTGTTCACCTCGTCACGTATACCGGGTCTTGCAAGCCATTGTGTTAATGTTTCCTGTTCAGGTGTAACATCATGATTATTAAACTCCCCGCCCGTCATTACATCTGGTGTATCTTGATGGCCATTCAGTGGGGTTGAAACCGAACGAGGATTGGCCTCATGATTCTTATTTTCAGTCCCAGTTGTGCATCTTGCAAAAAAAACTTCTTATAACGCCTCTCCTGTGAATGATCTCTTCATTATCTGGAAACGCCTTAACGGCCTCTTCAATAAGCTGGTCACCTAAGTCTCTTCCACCGGTTAATGTAGCAATGCATTCATCCATAAGCTCAATATAGTACTGCATTGAAATATAACATGTTTTCTATTCAATAATAGGAAAAATTAACATAATCTAAGTCATTGATTTTGGTAGTACAGTAAGCATAATTACCTATGGATTCCTTCCTATATCTTCAGACGTCGCTTGTTCTGGTTCACCTCCATCGCTTGAATTACTAACATTTTCATTAACGTTAGATTCAGACCCGCCTTCTAAAAAATACAAATTTTTAGAAAAGATTGTTAGCCATGTATACAAATGTAAAATCCC
This sequence comes from Centrapalus pauciflorus, assembly GCA_020465985.1. Lineage (NCBI taxonomy): Eukaryota > Viridiplantae > Streptophyta > Magnoliopsida > Asterales > Asteraceae > Centrapalus > Centrapalus pauciflorus. Next base: position 9,609 of record JAANYP010002678.1, read on the forward strand.
AGATTTGAGCCTGGTACGTGGATTTAATTTATTGGCTCATTAATTTAATATTATTGCGTTGTTTCAATTAAATCCCGTTTCGTGGGTTAAACGTGTCGAGACCGAGAGATACGTGTCTCCGGATTAATAATTAGTGGATTATTATTATTTATGAGATCGTGGATTTAATTGGGTTAAAATGATATTAATTATGAAAAAGTGATATCGAGTTCGGATTGGGCGGGTTCGGACTTTCTAATAATAGAAAGCGTATATATGAGACAAATGTTTGAGCTTGGCTTCCCTTTCCTTCTCCTTTCCAAATACAGAAAGCGTGTGTGTGCGTGTTCGGTTCTGGAGCAGCAAAGGGTTGAGGCAAAATCATTGGTTGCTGAATTTTGGGTGTCTTCCTTCTCCTTGTGTTCTTGAGCAAGCATAGGTAAGATTTCATGGTTTTGGTTGCTAAATTCGTGTGTGGGATGTGTTAAATTCGTGAGTTGGGTTCTGAAATGTGTCGATAAGTTATATGTATGTTTTGTGGGGTGTTTTATAGCCTGGAAATCGAGTAAGGGAGGTAATACCTCTGGATTCTGCCATTTTCGCGAAGCTGATCAGACCTGCAACAGCGTGAGCGTGGCCGCGATGGCCGCGGCGCGACCGCGTTGACTGAGCCCGGCCGCGATGCGGCGACTGTTTGGCTGGGTTTTGGGCATCGGTTGGTTGTTCGGGGTTGTGTTTTGGGTCGTGTTCAGTTATATCGTTCGTGTTCGGATCATGTGATCTATCCGTTTAGCTTGCGTTAATATTTGGGATCCATTATGTAACAGGTTCGAGCCGGCCACGTACCGATCTGTGATAAAGATTTGGGTTGCCGTTATTTTGGGTGTTTGGTGAGTACTCAAGTTCTTTATAAAACGCGCGTAACTTTTGGTGAGTCGATTATGTGTTGTGATATGTGTATATGAGACAGAGATACGGCGCAGGTATGATTCTATCTAACCTATATGTGTTATACGTGTTTGAGTTGCAGGTGTCCGCGATATGTGATCGCGCAGGCTGACTGTCCCTAACCAGCCATGAAGTATGAGACTGTATATATACAACAATGTTTATTGCCAGGTCGCTCCTGTGCCTATTGTGAGCTAACCGCTGTTGTGTGCGGCCTATTAGCTGGGGAACGACGTCCCCTTTTGAGCAGAGGTACGTGTTGTGTACTGAGCTGTGTTATGTGTGTTGAGACATATGTGTTGCGTATGCTATATGTGTTTACCTGCAGAGCCTAACCCTCGCGTAACCACGAGCTTCCCAACTTATGTTTTCGAGTCTTCCGTGTCTCAGTGTGAAGACCACCCCTTACGTGGCAGTTCTCAGAGTCTAGGTCCCACAAATTGCAATACGATATCAATCATAACTAAGATAGAGTAATTATAATGCGGAATATTAAATCACAGGTACAAACATATTAGGATAAGTTTAATACATTTTACGGTTTTCAAATTAAACTTATAAAGGGTACTATCTAATCTAATACATGTCATCATACAACCATATCAAATCTACCCAAAATCACCACAATTGTCGTCTTCCAATCAGTACCGAAAGGTTTGTTGAGTAGTGGTCTATGAAAGCTTCAAAACCTGGATCTTGAATGACCTAAGTACTAGATCCGGCAGGTGACTTTCCTTTATCTTTTCTTGTAAAAATGTGAATGTAGCAACCGTAAGCAATGCTTAGTAAGTAAATAGATTTTCAAATTAAACATGCATTTGTCAAGCGGATCATCATAAGTCTAGCGTGATATGTCAAGGCTGCCGCTACAGCCACTCATGATTGAGACATAGTAGTCATAGAGTCGGAAGATGCTCAAGCCACGCTCACGCTTAAATCGTGGGGATCAGCCACATACTGGGCTAGCTACCAGTAAATCAACGTGGCGGAACATCGGAGGTCATTACCAAGTTCAATAGAACTGGTGAAATAGCCAGGTCTAGAACAATAGACCAATGAGGCTAATCAAGCTGAATCAAATGTCCAAGTATATGCAATGATGAAGCATGCGTAATTAATGTCATGATAGCAATAATCTCGAAGCAATGTCAAATGAACTGTAAATGCAATAACATATGAAATGATGATCAAATAGCTATCATGACCCACTGGGCAACACCCAACCATGGTGTGCACAGGTCACAATCCAGCTGATATTATGAAAGTCAAATCAATCTAGCATCAACAATATGTCTCAACCGGAAATTCAAGCATGTTAAATCTGAATATCTATAACTCACAGGTCTGGGGTCTTTATCAAACAGATGTAAAATCTGCCACCTGAGTTATCTCAGGATGTTATCTTTGTCTATCTGTTCTCTGTCAATTCAAATCTTTGACCCGCTTTTAAATCTTTAAATCAATGTTCAGAATTTCACTGAACCTGTCCAGAATTATCATGTCAATATTATGTAAATATCATATTCTTTTAGTCTTTAAAATCTTTATTTTATCGGATTCTGATAACTGATCATTCATAAATCTTTCATTTGTTCATATTCTTTGTTTTCTTGAATTCTCAAAAATATATATATCATGTTGCTTTGTTGACCTTTAGTCCTTATTTTAAAATATTAAAATAAAGTATTTGGTTTCGGATCACCCGAATTCGAATCCTCCGGATTCAGACCATCCGGGTTCGGATCTATCCGAAATGGACCATCCGGATTCGGCCATAGACATCCGAATTGGGCTATATCCGAAATGATCATTTCATCCGAGATAGGACCCGAATTTTGGCACCATCCAAAATAGTCATCAATCCGAGTTCGGATCGTGACCCAACCGAAGTGGGCAATCGAATTCGGACCATTCAAGATCCGAAGTGCTACATCCGAATTAGGTACAAAGTGAGGTCCGAATTGGCATTTCATACGAAATTCGGTTCTAACCGAATTTCAGACTCAATACTTAAAATATTTTCCGAGAAATATTCTTGGTGTTCTTCATTTTATTCATTCGGATTTTTCATATAAATTCCCAAAAACACTTTTTAGTAACATGCAATGAAATATAAAGTTGTGTTATCATTATTTGAGTGTTTTTATACAATTTTATTGATCAAAAACCTCATAAATTGATCAAGATCATCCAATATATGCAAATTTTGTCAAGAACACATTTTTATCAAAACTTTTGATTTCTTCATTATTAGGATGATCCAACCCATACATTTTGTTTCTATAACTTTTATATACTTCATTACATGTTTTCAAACACTTTAATCTAACATGCAACCTAAAATTTCATATTTAAATCTATTGGTTTCGGTTTTTACACAAAACTGAACCAAACCACAAAATATCGAAATTTAATTAGTAAATTTACCTCAAATTCTTCGTTGTTTGTTGTTGATTATTGCTTTATTGTAACTCCTTCTTGATTAAAACTTCAATTGATTGTCAATTTATGATTTTCTTGATGATCTTTGTGAGGTTAGCCGTATGTAGAGTGAGAGAGTAGAGAGAGAATGTCAAACTTTTAAGTGTGAGTAAATGAGGATTAAATAGGTTTATATATATTAATTTGGTCATATTTGCAACTTAACCTACTAAACTCTTGTATTTTTACATATCCTATAATTTAATCATCTTTAATATTTAATAACTCAAATATAATTTAATTTATTTATTTCATACTTAATTAAATTACAAGTCAAATAATGTAATTAAATTACATTATTAGATCAAATACAGAAATTAAGATTAAATAAAGACTGGGTTGTTACAGAATGGGCTCCACCACGCACAAACTTCGTCCCCGATGTTCGAACAGACTGGGATATGTTGCTTTCATGACATCTTCAAATTCCCAAGACTGATGTGAACCTTTGTGGTGTTTCCACTGGACGAGCACCATCTGTATATCTTTATTTCTAAGCTTCTTGATCTTCGAGTCCAGAATACATTCTGGCTCTTCAACCACTCGAAGCTTTTCATCAATCTTCAAGTTAACGTGTGGTATTTGAACTTCTCTTTCGTCTGCTAAGCTTTTTCTCAGATGACTGACATGGAATACAGTATGTATTCCAGATAAGTCCGCTGGCAGTTCAAGACGATAAGATTGATTTCCTATCTTTTCCACAATCTTGAACGGACCGATGAATCTCAGAGCTAGCTTGTTTCTCTTTATGAATCTCACCACATTCTTCATTGGGGATACTTTCAGCATCACCCAATCATTAGCCGCAAAGCTGATAGATCTGTGTCGATTGTCATAATATGACTTCTGCCTACTTTGAGCTTCAAGAATGTTCCTTCTGACGAGTTGAATCTTCTCATGAGTCAACTGTAGAAGGGCAGGACCCGCTATCGGTGATTCACCTGTTTCACGCCAACAGGTGGGAGTTCTGCACTTTCTTCCGTACAAAGCTTCAAAAGGAGCCATCTTGATCGTAGAATGATAACTGTTATTATATGAGAATTCGACCAGAGGCAAGTGGTCATCCCAATTGCCACCCAGATCAAGAACACAGACACGAAGCATATCTTCAAGAGTAAGGATAGTACGCTCACTCTGGCCATCTGCATTAGGATGATAAGCAGTACTCATAGAGATCCGAGTACCCATCCCGTCTTGTAGAGCTTGCCAGAAACTAGATGTGAAACGACTATCACGATCAGATACGATAGACTTTGGCACACCGTGACGAGAAATAATTTCAGTGACGTACATCTGTGCCAATCTATCAAGGGAGTACGTCTCTTTCATCGGTATGAAGTGAGCTGACTTCGTTAATCGGTCCACGACTACCCAGATGGAGTCGTGCTGTCTCTTGGTTTTCGGCAACTTCGTGATGAAGTCCATTGTTATATGCTCCCACTTCCACTCAGGAACTGGCAGTGGTTGCATATCCCCGAAGGGTTTCTGGTGTTCTGCCTTAACCATTTGACATATTCTGCAGCTTTCAACATATAGACCGATGTCTTTCTTCATTCCTGGCCACCAATAATCGGCTTTCAGATCAAAATACATCTTTGAGCTGCCAGGATGAACAGATAATTTGGACTTGTGAGCTTCGGATAGAAGAGTGTTGCGAATAGAACCATACTTAGGAATCCAGATTTGGTTTCCCTTGAGACATTGAAGTCCCAAATGATTCATAGACAGAAATTGAAGCTGCCCTTTAAGATTTTCAGAACAGATATTTTCTTCTTTCAACGCTTCGGCTTGAGTAGATCTGATGTCCTCGATAAGATCGGAAGAGAATACAACAGGAGTCAGGGCATAGCAACACTTTTCCGGGTATGTCTTTCTACTCAAAGCCGCGACAACATTAGCTTTGCCTGGATGATATAGGATCTTGCAACCATAGTCCTTGATAAGCTCCAAGGACCGACGCTGTTTCATGTTTAGATCCTTTTGAGTAAACAGATGCTTGAGACTTTTATGGTCGGTGTAAAGCTGACACCGAGTCCCATTGAGATAGTGACGCCAGATTTTCAGTGCAAAGGTAACGGCAGCCAACTCAAGATCATGAGTTGGTGCACTTTTCTTGTAGTCCTTCAATTGCCTTGAAGCATAGGCAATCACTTTTCCCCTTTGCATCAGAACACAACCTAAACCAGTACCAGATGCATCGCTGTAAACAACGAAATCATCATTGCCTTCTGGCAAGGCTAGGATTGGCACTTAAATAAGCTTTTGCTTCAGAGTTTCAAATGCCTCTTGCTGTTTATCCGCCCATACGAAAGGTGTATTCTTTCGTGTTAGCATCGTAAGAGGTACAACAATCTTCGAGAAGTCCTTAATGAATCGTCGATAATAACCGGCCAATCCAAGGAAACTTCTTATTTTTGAGGCATTGCGAGGCGTTTGCCATTTCTGAACAGCCTCGACTTTAGAAGGATCAACTGAAATTCATTCGCCAGATATGACATGGCCAAGGAATTGGATCTATAAAGTAATCAAAGCAGAATTTCAAATTTTGTTTGAAACAAAGAACGCTTAGGAATAATTCAAGACAATATAAAGTTGTACCTGTCTGAGCCAAAATTCGCACTTAGAGAATTTTGCGTAGAGTCTTTCTTTTCTCAGTAACTCTAGCAATTGTCGCAGATGAATAGAATGGTCAGCCTCCGTTTTGGAGTAAATCAGAATATCGTCTATGAATACGATAACTGACTTATCCAGCATCGGTCTGCACACGCGATTCATGAGGTCCATGAACGCCGCTGGTGCATTTGTTAAACCGAACGGCATCACGAGAAATTCGTAATGACCGTATCTTGTTAGGAAAGCTGTCTTTGGAATATCCTCATCTTTAACCTTCAGTTGATGATACCCAGAACGAAGATCAATCTTAGAAAAGTAGCTGGCTCCTTGTAGCTGATCGAATAAATCATCAATTCTGGGCAGATGATATTTATTCTTTATGGTGACTTTGTTCAACTCGCGGTAATCGATGCACATTCTGAGAGTTCCGTCTTTCTTCTTTACAAATAAGACAGGTGCACCCCACGGAGATGAACTCGGTCGGATAAATCCCTTTTCTAACAGTTCTTGCAATTGCTTTGACATTTCCTGCATTTCTGCAGGTGCAAGTCTGTAGGGAGCTTTTGCAATGGGAGCCGCACCAGGAACTAAGTCAATGCCGAATTCGACTTGACGTTCTGGTGGCACTCCAGAAATGTCATCCGGGAATACGTCTGGGAACTCACAGACGATTGTAATATCAGATAAGGATTTCTTTTGGGCTTCAGAGTTAGATTCAGATGAGACATAACATATGTAAGATTGATGACCCTTAGACTGATATTTATGCGCTTTGTCAACTGATATGAACAATGTGCACCTTTCCGCTTCTCGCCTTTGATTTCCAATACTCGGCCGTCTAAAGACTTGATTCTAATGATCCGACGGTTGCAGACGATTGTAGCCTCGTTGTTCATTAACCAGTCCATGCCGATGATGACGTCGAACTCTTTCAACGGAATAGGAATGAGATCAAGGTTGAATACGAATCAACGAGTAGAGTGCAGTTTCGGTATACAGAATCAGCCATAACATAGTTGTTACTGGCTGTCTCTGTATCAGTCAAAACAGGAAGCTTCGATGGAGACTTATATAATCTTTGTGCAAAAGAAGTTGATATGAAAGAACGACTAGCACCGGAATCGAATAATACGTGAGCAGGGATTGAGTTAAGCAGGAACGTACCGGTAACTACGTCAGGTGTTTCTTTTGCTTCCTCGGCTGTTATTTGAAAAGCTCGAGTCCTTGCGGTCGGAGTAGCAGCTGAACTCTTCATCGTAGATCCTCCAGCTGAAGTGTCCTCTTTTCCCGCATTTCGCACATCCGCGTCCTTGTTGTGGGCACTCTTCACTGCTGTGACCAATTCTGTTGCAAGCAAAGCATGTGACGTCATCTGGATTGCACAATCCCATATGTGATTTTCTGCATCTCTTGCAGAATCGTGGCTCATTCGTTAGTGAATACGCTTGGGCTTTCGGCTGTGAACTATATTGCTGTGGCTGTTGAGACTGGGACTTGTTCATTTTGAAAAATCTACCAAATCTTTGCTTCTTCGGTGGAGAAGGACATGTCGGGTTTGCTGATGGAGCATAAAGCTGATCGTCGTACTCTAAATAACCCCTCTCGATCTGTCTAGCTGCTTCAACCATTTCTAAGTAACTCTTGTATTTTATCGCACTCATCGGATGTCGGTATCTCGGGTTGAGTCCTCCACGAAATCTATTCATCTTTCTTTCTTCGGTAGCTATTTGATACGAGGAGTAGTCGCATAGTCTTGAGAATTCATGTTCATATTCGTCAACTGTCTTGGTTCCTTGGGTCAGCTGCATCAGTTGGACTTCCATCTTATCTTGTTGGTCAATCGGGCAATACTTCGCGTTAAACATATCAAGAAACTGGTTCCACTCTAAAGTCTGGATGATCTCCTCGCCATATATGCTTCTTTGAGTCTTCCACCAGGTACGGGCAGCTCCAACAAACAACGCAGACGCGTAACTCACTTTCTTCGAATCTAAGCAATCAGAGATTCTGAAAATCTCTTCGGTATGGCTGATCCAATCCATCGCCTGAATTGGATTGACTGTACCCTCAAAGTTCAGGGCACCGCTTGCTTTGAAATCTTTAAATTTGCAGCCTTTTGGCTGAGAAATTTGGGTTTCAGGGGTTGAGTTATCAGAATCAGATTCTTCATTCTGGATTTGCTTTTCTTTTCGTTTATTCTTTTTATCATCACGTCTTTTAGCTTCGGCCTCATCTCTGGCCTGAAACTGTTCTTGCATAATCTTATTTTGTTGTTCTGAGTGTTGGGCTAGTAGTTGTTGCATCATTTCAAACATTTGTTGTGGGGTCATGTTGTTTGGTATGTCACATGATCCTGATCCTGACATCTTAACTGAAAATTAAAATCATTTAACTATCAGTTTATAGACTTAGATCTATGTACCCTTTTTCCCATCCTAACAGTCTGTACATCCTATCTCAGTTCAAACCACCTAAATGATTGATACGTATGTATTGCTTCAGTTTGAGACCAAGTATACTCACGTAATACTTGATTCACTCAAACTATGGGCTCTGATACCATCCTGTGAAGACCACCCCTTACGGGGCAGTTCTCAGAGTCTAGGTCCCACAAATTGCAATACGATATCAATCATAACTAAGATAGAGTAATTATAATGCGGAATATTAAATTACAGGTACAAACATATTAGGATAAGTTTAATACATTTTACGGTTTTCAAATTAAACTTATAAAGGGTACTATCTAATCTAATACATGTCATCATACAACCATATCAAATCTACCCAAAACCACCACAATTGTCGTCTTCCAATCAGTACCGAAAGGTTTGTTGAGTAGTGGTCTATGAAAGCTTCAAAACATGGATCTTGAATGACCTAAGTACTAGGTCCGGCAGGTGACTTTCCTTTATCTTTTCCTGTAAAAATGTGAATGTAGCAACCGTAAGCAATCCTTAGTGAGTAAATAGATTTTCAAATTAAACATGCATTTGTCAAGCGGATCATCATAAGTCTAGCGTGATATGTCAAGGCTGCCGCTACAGCCACTCATGATTGAGACATAGTAGTCATAGAGTCGGAAGATGCTCAAGCCACGCTCACGCTTAAATCGTGGGGATCAGCCACATACTGGGCTAGCTACCAGTAAATCAACGTGGCGGAACATCGGAGGTCATTACCAAGTTCAATAGAACTGGTGAAATAGCCAGGTCTAGAACAATAGACCAATGAGGCTAATCAAGCTGAATCAAATGTCCAAGTATATGCAATGATGAAGCATGCGTAATTAATGTCATGATAGCAATAATCTCGAAGCAATGTCAAATGAACTGTAAATGCAATAACATATGAAATGATGATCAAATAGCTATCATGACCCACTGGGCAACACCCAACCATGGTGTGCACAGGTCACAATCCAGCTGATATTATGAAAGTCTAATCAATCTAGCATCAACAATATGTCTCAACCGGAAATTCAAGCATGTTAAATCTGAATATCTATAACTCACAGGTCTGGGGTCTTTATCAAACAGATGTAAAATCTGCCACCTGAGTTATCTCAGGATGTTATCTTTGTCAATCTGTTCTCTGTCAATTCAAATCTTTGACCCGCTTTTAAATCTTTAAATCAATGTTCAGAATTTCACTGAACCTGTCCAGAATTATCATGTCAATATTATGTCAATATCATATTCTTTTAGTCTTTAAAATCTTTATTTTATCGGATTCTGATAACTGATCATTCATAAATCTTTCATTTGTTCATATTCTTTGTTTTCTTGAATTCTCAAAAATATATATATCATGTTGCTTTGTTGACCTTTAGTCCTTATTTTAAAATATTAAAATAAAGTATTTGGTTTCGGATCACCCGAATTCGAATCCTCCGGATTCGGACCATCCGGGTTCGGATATATCCGAAATGGACCATCCGGATTCGGTCCTAGACATCCGAATTGGGCTATATCCGAAATGATCATTTCATCCGAGATAGGACCCGAATTTTGGCACCATCTGAAATAGTCATCAATCCGAGTTCGGATCGTGACCCAACCGAAGTGGGCAATCGAATTCGGACCATTCAAGATCCGAAGTGCTACATCCGAATTAGGTACAAAGTGAGGTCCGAATTGGCATTTCATCCGAAATTCGGTTCTAACCGAATTTCGGACTCAAGACGTAGATATTTTCCCAGAAATATTTTCGGTGTTCTTCATTTTATTCATTCGGATTTTTCATATAAATTCCCAAAAACACTTTTTTAGTAACATGCAATGAAATATAAAGTTGTGTTATCATTATTTGAGTGTTTTTATACAATTTTATTGATCAAAAACCTCATAAATTGATCATGATCATCCAATATATGCAAATTTTGTCAAGAACACATTTTTATCGAAACTTCCGATTTCTTCATTATTAGGATGATCCAACCCATAAATTTTGTTTTTATAACTTTTATATACTTCATTACATGTTTTCAAACACTTTAATCTAACATGCAACCTAAAATTTCATATTTAAATCTATTGGTTTCGGTTTTTACACAAAACCGAACCAAACCTCAAAATATCGAAATTTAATTAGTAAATTTACCTCAAATTCTTCGTTGTTTGTTGTTGATTATTGCTTTATTGTAACTCCTTCTTGATTAAAACTTCAATTGATTGTCAATTTATGATTTCCTTGATGATCTTTGTGAGGTTAGCCGTATGTAGAGTGAGAGAGAGTAGAGAGAGAATGTCAAACTTTTAAGTGTGAGTAAATGAGGATTAAATAGGTTTATATATATTAATTTGGTCATATTTGCAACTTAACCCACTAAACTCTTGTATTTTTACATATCCTATAATTTAATCATCTTTAATAATTAACAACTCAAATATAATTTAATTTATTTATTTCATACTTAATTAAATTACAAGTCAAATAATGTTATTAAATTACATTATTAGATCAAATACAGAAATTAAGATTAGATAAAGACTGGGTTGTTACACTCAGGCAGTCATACCGTGGGATCGCAGCAGCAGCAGCCGAAGTAGGAGCTGGGTTTAGAACCGTATTTTGTGTAACCTGCTGCATATTGTTATTAGCTTTTGAAAACTGTTGTATCTGATCTACTTGTGTATGATATTAGCATTCAGATGTGTTTGTATACCAGTATCAACATGTGACGACTTTGTATTAAAGTTTTAATTAATAGTGATTTTCAGTTAACCCTATGACATGTGACTTATGAGATGCTTGCGTTGTTGCCACTTATGATGATATATTGACGTGGCATTTGTGTGAGAAATGTGGGTGTCACAACAGAACACATAGTTTGAACCCTTTTTCTGTTTAAAATATATACGTTTTGACATACCATCAAGTGCATCCATCCTCTGTTCCACGAGTTTTATGCCTTCGATAGCGCACAAACCAAAACCACCGTTGGCGATCTCATGCATCTCACGATCACGAATATTCTTGGTATCCTAGAATTTAAAGACTCGACTTGTCTTATCGACTGGAAGTGTCTCACACCGTGTAAAATGCAGATAAAAAACTGAAATCATTAAAGGCACGTTACATGATATCATAGTTAAATGTAGACCCAAAAAGAATGATCATTTTCATACCGTTAAAATAAGCATGGGCCCTGCATAACTACAAACATCAGCATCCCTGTCCCACTCCCTTTTTGATGTCTTCAACGAATCAATGAAATAAGAGCACCAGTCCATGTGATGTATAGCACGCGTGTCTTTCAGGTTTGGCAGAATAAGCTAGTCAGCAAAGACTGATGTCATCAGAACCAAAAAAATTTAACTTAAAATTTCATCCAGAACTTGTATTGCCTTTGAGAATTGTTAACACATCCTTCGAGTTGAATTTTCCCGTTGTTCGACCAAACTGGCTTCTCCATTCCACCGTAACAGGATCATTTTTGTTGCTGATTTTCGGCGTAACAATCGGAATACTGCCCATTGGGAATCCCATCAGATGGCCAAGTGATGTCTTAATGGTTATATACCAAAAATAAGAACTAATAGAAAATTAGGCAAGTGTACCTATCGTTTACTAGCATATAAATGGCAAGAACCGAGTTATCGATCTCGAGGACACAATGTAGAATGATGATAATAAACTCGTTGTCAATAATTAGTCTAAATGAAAATGATTCGATTTTTGATAAAACGAAACACCAAATTTAGAAACTATTACTCAATTAAAAACTATTTCACTAAATGCTACTTGAATATAAAATAATGCACAAACATCAGCATCCCTGGCCCACTCCCTTTTTGATGTCTTCAACGAATCAATGAAATAAGAGCACTAGTCCATGTGATGTATAGCACGCGTGTCTTTCAGGTTTGGCAGAATAAGCTAGTTTACACCACCATTCTTTGTACAACCAGCAAAGACTGATGTCATCAGAACCAAAAAAATTTAACTTAAAATTTCATCCAGAACTTGTATTGCCTTTGAGAATTGTTAACACATCCTTCGAGTTGAATTTTCCCGTTGTTCGACCAAACTGGCTTCTCCATTCCACCGTAACAGGATCATTTTTGTTGCTGATTTTCGGCGTAACAATCGGAATACTGCCCATTGGGAATCCCATCAGATGGTCAAGTGATGTCTTAATGGTTATATACCAAAAATAAGAACTAATAGACAATTAGGCAAGTGTACCTATCGTTTACTAGCATATAAATGGCAAGAACCGAGTTATCGATCTCGAGGACACAATGTAGAATGATGATAATAAACTCGTTGTCAATAATTAGTCTAAATGAAAATGATTTGATTTTTGATAAAACGAAACACCAAATTTAGAACCTATTACTCAATTAAAAACTATTTCACTAAATGCTACTTGAATATAAAATAATGCACAAACATCAGCATCTCTGGCCCACTCCCTTTTTGATGTCTTCAACGAATCAATGAAATAAGAGCACCAGTCCATGTGATGTATAGCACGCGTGTCTTACAGGTTTGGCAGAATAAGCTAGTTTACACCACCATTCTTTGTACAACCAGCAAAGACTGATGTCATCAGAACCAAAAAAATTTAACTTAAAATTTCATCCAGAACTTGTATTGCCTTTGAGAATTGTTAACACATCCTTCGAGTTGAATTTTCCCGTTGTTCGACCAAACTGGCTTCTCCATTCCACCGTAACAGGATCATTTTTGTTGCTGATTTTCGGCGTAACAATCGGAATACTGCCCATTGGGAATCCCATCAGATGGCCAAGTGATGTCTTAATGGTTATATACCAAAAATAAGAACTAATAGACAATTAGGCAAGTGTACCTATCGTTTACTAGCATATAAGTGGCAAGAACCGAGTTATCGATCTCGAGGACACAATGTAGAATGATGATAATAAACTCGTTGTCAATAATTAGTCTAAATGAAAATGATTTGATTTTTGATAAAACGAAACACCAAATTTAGAAACTATTACTCAATTAAAAACTATTTCACTAAATGCTACTTGAATATAAAATAATGCACTAAGATTAGATGATTGCAAATGTTTAAAATCAGAGAATAAAAGGTAATCATTAAAGTTTACTCCCCCCCCCCCCCCCCCCCCCCCCGCACATTAGATGACTAGAAATTAAGCATAACATAATTAAAGGTTAAGAAAATATAATCAAGTGTCACAAACTCCTCTTTCAACTTGTTTGCTTTTAAATTAAAAGATTAGATAGTCGTAAATCTCCTAATAACTAACCGATTAATTACACAAAGATAATATTTATACAAATCGATTTCTTGAAAGGTGAATTTACTTTCGCAAATACACATATAATGCTTGACTTTCATCCAACCAAAATATTCTCGTTGATAGAATCTAAAATACATGAAAATCTTTTTACTATTTCTAGCTCAAGGCCAAACAAATCCATAGACAAACTCGTAAAGAATGACTAACAAATTAATTTTAGCTTTCGCTTTTAAACAACTCATTAATCACCAAATAAAACATGTATTTTAAACATCCATCAAGAGATAAGTCTAACAAGGAATCAAAATGTTAAACACCTAAAAACTTGCTAACAAATGTGCATCTAAGGTTTGGGGGTTGACAAACCCGAATGATTACAAAGAAAACTACTCACTAGCCATGGAGGATAAACTAAAAACACAAGTAAAAGAGAGATTCATCTAAATAAACAATGGTTAAAGAGAAAACTCCCCCAATGATTGTCAAACTAACACATCTTGCATCAACTTTAACTCCTTCACGTGCTCTCTACAGGAGAATTTTCGTAGCCTCCAACTCCAAACCCTAGGTATTGATTAGACCCCCAATTTCAGAGAAAAAGATGCTTAAATAGCATCAGATTAAAGCCTGGTGGCGCCGCGACAAAGAAGAGGGTCGCGTCGCTACTGTGCATTGTACGATATGGTCAGGTTCTGTTGCTGTAAGTCGCGCCGCTAGGTGGTAACTGGTCGCGCCGCGATCATGTTTCTGCTTATAATCATCCTTATTGGCTCAAAAAGTCACGACGCAAGGTAGAAGTTGTCGCGCCGCGACCAACTTTCTGCTCAGAGGGCTACTCAAAATATTCAGCTCTTTCCATTCTATTCACGTACAGAAGGGGAAACTCTCCGAATTGAGAACCACGACTTCAAACAACCTGAAAACACGAATATAGCGTAAATAGCTGCGATATAAATGTGTTTTAGATAAAAACCGGAAAAACTAGGGGTAAAAGTGACGCCAATATATATCCGAAAAGCGTTGCATCAAAATACCCCACACTTGAACATTGCTTGTCCTCAAGCAAACTGCACTATTGAAATTTAGGACGGCCTTTTTGACAAACTTTCTCTACAAACATACAAGAAAGACTCCTAAACAATAAAGATCCGAAATAAATACAATTGAAACCAAATGAGTAAATATGTGATCATTCAAAGCAAGAGATGCAAAAACTACAGTATGCACAACATCAAAGATTCCAAAATCTAGCCAACACGAACTAGCACCTCACCATGGATTTCACTCAACACTCAAGTGTATATCGGTTTAAGTGTGTATAGTTGCACAATTCACTCAACGCCATTCATGTTGATCAATATAGGCATAAGCTTGACAAAAAATCAAATCTCGATTGCTTAAAAATCCAAAATTGGCATAGAAAAAGGCTACGGGGTAGGACTTGGCAAGGCTTGGCAAAAAAAAAATAAAAAGAAAAAGACAAAGAAAAAGGAAAGAATTAGGAGATAAAAGAGAAGACACGAGACAGGACGGGACACAACTTCTCCTCAAAATCAGGAGTTATTTCCACAATTTGAGGCATGACAGCAACCTCACTTTATTACTAACTAACAGCAAGAAATTTAAATTGAGAGAAAGATACATATTTGGACTTGGAAGGGAGACATTCAATCTCGTCGAGCCTTCGATTAATAGACTCGACACCGGAGATCTTGGACTGATTTGGGGAAATTTGGACTTGGAAGGGAGACATTCAATCTCGTCGAACCTTCGATCAATAGATCCGACACCGGATATCTTGGACTGAAAATGGGAATTTAGAACTTTCTCTCTTTTTTTTTGTTTTTTTGTTTTTTTTATATCACCAAATACTGATATTCACAAAAGAAGTACACGTCCGGACCAAAGAAATAGAAGACAACGATTTAGAACAGGGAAGAAGTTGGGGTATTCTGAAACAAAAGGGAAAAGGCTCAACAGGGCTACTAAGGGAAGGATAAATGGGAAAAAGAAAATAAAGAAACAAAGAAATTGGTTTTCCTACAAACAGCCTTTAAATATGCCAAAATTTTCAAAAATTGCGATTTTTGACATGTATTAAAAATCAAGTTCTACTTCTATTAAACAATATTGGCCAAACATACAGAAATGAAAGTGAGCATAAAAAGTGTATACTAATAGGCTCAAGTCTCACGAAATGAATATTGAGGGTCAAATCGCTAATCGTGTGGTTTTGATCCAAGAATCCTAATACTGCACTCCATAGAACATCTCTAGCATTTAAACAACCATAATGAACTCATCTAGCTTCGCATGCATTAAAATTAGAACAATATTATCTAAGAGTCTAACTTGCAAAAATAGAGAAAAAGTTTAACAAAAAGGCCTAACTTCCAATTAGCAGCTTAGGACAAACAACAAACAAAACCCAATTCAGAAAATCTAACCCCACCCCACACTTAAATATGACATTGTCCCCAATGTCAAGCAATAGCAATTTAAAGCACGAAGAAAGGGAAAAGTGTTACTCCCCTATTGCGGCGTGCGAGGCGGCATAAATCGGAACTGCTGCGGCTGATACTGTGGTGGAGGCGGTGCTTGGTAACCTTGACTTTGCATAAATGTTGAAAAGTGATCGTAATGTCTTTGTGAGGACATCGCGAAGTGGTCAAAGTTAGTTTGGAGACCGCGCATGTCGTTCCTCGAAGCATCGAATCTCGCCTCATAAGCCGCTAAACGTGAGTCTATCTGATCAAACCTTGCGGTTTGATTGGAAAACCCCGCGTTCATAGCCGAAAACCCATCTCTTATAGTAACTCCCAAGGCAACCATCTGATTTTCCAACCCAGAAATACGTGGTTCCCAACCGGCTGAGCTCCGGCGGGCTGGCTGTGGTACCTCCATTTCAACTTCCTCCTCGTCTTCTTCTTCTTCCTCATCTACTTTTACTCGCCCCCCTCTCGGTCTAGATCGGTCGCTACAAATAATTAGCCTCTGCGCCGGATAGTCCCGGTGGACTATCTTGGTTTGCGTCAGATAGTGTTCATCTGTCGTCTTCATCAGGGCGCAGGCTCTCATGGAACTGAGAGTAGCCGGAGTCAACAAATTGTATGACCGGGCTAGGCGGGTAATGTAGCGGCCCATGGTGATTGCGCTCTTTTCCTTTTTCTCCGATTCGGCCTTTAAAAAGGCCGCTAAATGATAAGGAAAGCAACAGTGATACTCAGGCGAGAGGATATAGAAGAGGAGCTGCAAATCGTGCAAGGAAACCTTTTCCCGACTCTGTTTCCTTCCAGCGATTGTGAATGTTAAGACACGATGAACCAACCGATCAATAACTTCGTAAAATTGAGATTCTTTTGCCGTCTTGGGGTCAAACATATCGGTAGCAATTTGGCTCCAAAAATCTTGCGTGCTAAAATCATCCGGCCGATCGATAAACCCAGTAGCAATATAATCGGCAAAGTCCGGATGACGCACGTCCTGACGGGAGTATACCCCCATCCGAACTGCAAGATCGATAACGGAAAAGGATCTCTCAACTCCACCAAGTCTAAACATGAGTTTGTCGTTGTCGTTCGGATCGGAGGTTCCTAGGAGAGGAAGCTATATGATGCCATGAACTCTCGGGTGAGTTCCACGTAAGAAATCTCGTCCAAGTTTATCAGATTCAACCACGCATTGGATGTGAAGTTCAGGAACTCCACCCTGAATTTTTCTTGTAATTTCGCAGCTAAACCTGGATGACCAGCTCCTTCGACCGTTCTCAAAAAATCCCAATCGACCAGACGACCGGGATAAATTTCCCTCTTTTGGATGACCGTCATTGCCTTTTTATAGGAGTCCCTCTGGCGTGTCGGAGTCACATTATCAAAGTTTAAGAACGGGTGGGAATCACCCACGGCCATTGGCATATCCTCATCATGGGCCTCCGATCGGGAACCCGAACCCCTAAGTCATTTTCCAAGACCCGCCATCCTACAAAACACACATGAATCCAATCAAAACATGTACAATATCCACATTCAAGTGCAAGATTCATTCTAAAAATCCATACGTCCCACGTCACACTCCATCTCAAGATAAATCACTCAATCAACACAATTAAAGTGCAAAAAATATGAAAAGAGTGCAATCTCTCTAAATGTAACCCACATTTTCTTCCCAAAAAAAATAAATAAAGATCCTACGCAAGGAACTCTGTCAAAAACAAATCTCAATCTTCAACTCTACAAAAAAATTGCAACATCAACAATACTCCTTAACCATTATCCAAAGCATATGCAAAAATCTATCATCTAGAAGCAAGGAACTTGAGAAAAGCATAAAAATCTATCATCCTTCTAAACAAGCAAAAAGATTCGTCAAGAAACAATGGAGACCACATTTCATGAAGAAAAACTTACCAAAGATGAAAGAATTAAACAATGTAGGAAGAACATACCTTAGCTTTATGAAAAAGGAGAGAAAGATGAAGATAAATTTGACTATTTGGGTGAAAATGGCGTTTTTTGGGATAAAAATCGCAGAGAGAAGAATTTTTGGGTGTGGAGGTTGTGTTTTGCGAATATGACAGCGGCTAGGGTTTTAACGCTCAGACCTCATCGCGCCGCGAAGAACCCACTGTAATCTGAACAAGCAAAGGGTGACAAAAGTCGCGTCGATAAGGTTTTTTTGGTCGCGTCGCGAGGAACATTCTGTGATTCTCACCAAGTGTTTGCAATTTTTTTTTTGTTATTACTAGCTAACTAAACATTTAAATAAAAGGGAGTTTAGCATAAAATTTAAAGAAAAACTTTATCTACGACCAATTAAACTATGAGAAAATAAGATTTTGACAAATATGACAGAAATGATAAAATACGGGATAGGGTGCTTGTTTATTAACGAGTCCCAAGCTCGACTCACAGTCACTACCTTAACTCCGGCTAGAGATCAAATTAATGATCTCTCCCCCCTCATCCCTTGATCGGTCCGACAAATAATGTTTCAACCGATATCCATTCACTTTAAAATTTTCGCCCTCGGGTTGTGCGAGTTCCATGGTTCCATATGGGAACACTTGGGCGATCGTGAATGGGCCGGACCATCGGGAGCGTAACTTCCCGGGAAACAATTTTAATCTTGAATTAAATAACAAAACTTTGTCTCCGACCTTGAATTGTTTGTTATGAATGCGCTTATCGTGTAATCCTTTTGTCTTTTCTTTATAGATACGGGCACTCTCGTATGCCTCTTCACGCAATTCATCCAATTCATTTATTTGGAGCTTTCTTTGTTCTCCGGCCTCAATTAAGTCCAAGTTGCACACTTTCAAAGCCCAAAATGCCTTGTGTTCAAGTTCCACGAGAAGATGACAATCCTTACCATATACCAACCGAAAAGGAGTTGTGCCAATTGGAGTTTTGTAGGCGGTTCTAAAAGCCCAAAGGGCGTCATCAAGTTTATCCGCCCACTCTTTTCTGTTTTGGCCAACGGTTCGTTCTAAAATTCTTTTCAACGCTCTGTTTGTTACTTCAACTTGCCCACTCGTTTGTGGGTGATATGCCGTTGCAAATCTATGAGTTACCCCATAGCGTTGCAATGCTTTGTCAAGTTGAGCATTTGAAAAATGAGTGCCCCTATCGCTTATCAAAGCTTTAGGAGCACCGAAACGTGAAAATAGTCGTTTTAAAAACTTGACCACAACTCTGGCATCATTCATTGGTAACGCTTGTGCGTCGACCCACTTCGACACATAATCAACAGCAACAAGAATATATTTATTACTATGCGATGAGGGAAATGGTCCCATGAAATCGATGCCCCAAATGTCGAATAGTTCACACACTCGGATTGAATTTTGAGGCATCTCATTCCGAGAAGAGATATTACCTGATCTTTAACATGCATCACATATCCTTACCCATTCACTGGCATCCTTGAAGATGGTTGGCCAATAAAACCCGGCATCGAAGACTTTCTTTGCGGTAGTGTTTACTCCATGG
This sequence comes from Centrapalus pauciflorus, assembly GCA_020465985.1. Taxonomy (NCBI): domain Eukaryota; kingdom Viridiplantae; phylum Streptophyta; class Magnoliopsida; order Asterales; family Asteraceae; genus Centrapalus; species Centrapalus pauciflorus. The sequence goes on from JAANYP010002678.1 coordinate 29,356, forward strand.
TGGCCACCTGTCGCTCCTTGATGGCAATGATGCAAGATCTTCTTTGTTTCCTCTCCGTACACGCATCTCCGGATGATTTGATCTGCACATACATGAAATAAGTAAGGATCATCCCAAAAATAAAATTTTAAATCCTTGAAAAACTTTTTCTTTTGTTGGTGTGTCATCCCTTTTAATAACACACCACCGACTAAATAGTTTGCGTAGTCGGCAAACCATGAGACTTCCTCGCTTATCACCATCATAAGTGCTTCATCTGGAAATTGATCGTTGATCTCATACTCGTCTAGCTTTTCTAGAGAAGGGTTCTCGGCTCCTTTCTTATCGACTATCTCGATATCAAATTCTTGGAGCAGCAAAATCCATCTCAACAATCTTGGCTTCGCATCTTGCTTGTTGAACAAATACTTAAGCGTCGCGTGATCCGTAAACACCACCGTCTTGGATAAGATCAAGTAAGACCGGAACTTGTCAAAAGCGAAAACCACCGCTAGTAGTTCCTTTTCGGTGGTGGTGTAGTTTTCTTGGGCATCATTTAAGGTTTTGCTCGCATAGTAGATGGGCTGAAATCGGTTTCCTCGTCTTTGCCCTAAGACCGCACCCACTGCAAAATCACTAGCATCGCACATTAATTCAAAAGGAAGGCTCCAATCCGGAGCCACCATAATAGGAGCCGTGATCAGTTTCTCTTTCAAAGAGTTAAATGCTTCTAAACACTCTTTGGAGAACACAAATGGGGCGTCTTTTTCCAGAAGTTGAGTCATTGGCCTAGAAATTTTTGAAAAATCTTTTATGAAACGTCGGTAAAAACCGACGTGGCCCAAGAAACTTCTAATGGATTTAACCGACGTGGGAGGAGGAAGTTTTGAAATCACTTCAATTTTTGCTTTGTCGACCTCCATTCCCACATTTGAAATTTTATGTCCCAACACTATGCCCTCTTTTACCATGAAATGACATTTTTCCCAATTTAAAACAATATTAGACTCAACGCAACGAGAAAGCATGACATTTAAATTAGCAAGACAAGAGTCAAAAGAGTTACCAAAAACTGAGAAGTCGTCCATGAATACCTCCATAAAGTTCTCAATCATGTCATGGAATATGGCAACCATGCACCTTTGAAATGTTGCGGGTGCATTACAAAGCCCAAAGGGCATTCTTTGGTATGCGAACGTGCCATAGGGACATGTGAAGGTCGTCTTCTCTTGGTCCGCCGGTGCTATGGGTATTTGAAAATACCCGGAAAAACCATCCAAGAAACAATAAAATTCGTTACCCTCTAACCTTTCAAGCATTTGATCAATGAAAGGCAATGGGTAGTGGTCTTTCCTTGTGGCGTCATTCAATTTTCGGTAATCTATACACACCCTCCAACCGGTGACCGTTCTTGTCGGGATTAACTCGTTTTTGTCATTTGTGACAACTGTCATACCCCCCTTCTTTGGGACAATTTGCACGGGGCTAACCCATGGGCTATCCGAAATCGGGTATATCATTCCCGCGTCCAAAAGCTTTATCACCTATTTCTTAACGACCTCTTGCATTTTAGGGTTGAGCCTCATTTGATGTTGAACCACTGGTTTATAGTCATCCTCCATGAGGATCTTGTGAGTGCAATACGATGGGTTCAAACCTTTGATGTCCATGATTTTCCAAGCTATGGCTCGTTTGTGCCCCTTCAACATGTCTACCAACTTAAGCTTCTCCTCATTGGTTAAATCCTTTGCAATTATAACCGGAAGCTTATCTTCGCCTTCAAGAAAGGCATACTCAAGATGGGGAGGAAGATCTTTCAATTCCAATGTGGGTGGATCCTCAATTGATGATTTCAGCCCTTGATCCACCTCACTCGTAACCTCAATAAACTCATCATTCATAGGAGTTGGCTCCTCTTTCATCATTTTCATCACTTCATGCAAGTCTTGATCGGGGTCGAAATCCAAATCCCCTAAACTTGCATGAGATCCATCCGTGTCCGAATCATACGTTTGTTCATCCAATAATTCCTGCACATAGTCTTTCTCAAAAGACAAGTGTAAGGTATCAACGAAATAACAAGAGTCATCATTAGTGGACGAGTGACGCATAGATTGGTCGAGGTCAAATGTGACCTCCTCGTCACCAACTTTCAAAGTTAGTTTCTTGTTAAAAACATCGATAACAGCTCTTGAGGTAGCCAAAAATGGACGACCCAAAATGAGAGGAACTTGACTATCCTCGGCCATATCCATCACCACAAAGTCAACAGGAAAAATGAATTTATCAACACACACTAACAAATTCTCCACAATACCTCTCGGATACTTTACCGATCTATCCGCTAGTTGGATGCTCATTCTCGTTGGTTTTAATTCATCTAATCCCAACTTTTTAAATAACGAGAATGGCATCAAATTGATGCTAGCGCCTAAATCGGCAAGTGCATTACGAATCGATGAATCACCAATCAAACAAGGTAAAGTAAAGCTACCCGGATCACTCATCTTTTCGGGAATTTTATTTTGGAGAATGGCCGAACATTCCTCATTCATTGTGACGCTTGAAAGATCCTCAAGTTTCTTTTTGTTTGTGAGAAGATCTTTGAGGAACTTAGCGTACTTCGGCATCTCCCTAAGAGCTTCAACAAATGGTAAATTTATATGTAATTGCTTGAAAAGATCGAGAAATTTACCATACTGCTCTTCCATCTTCTCTTTCCTCAAGCGTTGAGGATATGGAATCGGTGGATTGTAAGGCGTCACCGGTGCTTTGGATTGAGTTTGAACAGGAGTGGGGACTTGCACGGTACTTTCTTGACATTGATCTTGTGCTTTGTCCGTCACCGTCTCCTCTTCAATCTGTCCATCATCAGAAACAACATTGTTAGAAGCAAAAGAGTTAGGGTTTAGAGTCGTTTTACCACTTCTCAACGTGATGGCGTTGACATGACCCCTCGGGTTGTCTTCGGTTAAATATGGCAATTTCCCTTTCTCTCGTTCCGACATCGTCTTTTGCAATTGACCCATTTGATTAACTAGGTCTTGGATGGTGGCTTGTTGGTTTCGCATGAGACTATCGTTGCTCTCGGTGTACCTAATGAAAAGCTCTTCCATTGATGGCTTGTTCGCGGATGATGATGGATGGGAGTTCATTTGTTGGTGTTGATTTGAGGAACTAGCGCCTCCCATTCCGGATGATGATACTTGTTGGTCATGTGGTCGCCTCCATCGGAAATTGGGGTGATTCCTATTGTTCGGATGATAATACAATTGGGATGGCAGCCGATAATCGTACTTGTCCCCTTGAGACCACATTGCTTGCCCATGCATCGCATAGATCTCCTCATTATTGCAATCCCTAGCCGAATGTGGCCCCCCACATAACTGACAAGTCTCTTGAACAACATTGGCCGAAGATGGTCTTTGAAGAAGGCTAATCTTTTGTTGGCAATCACTTGCGGTGTGAGGACCACCGCATAGTTGGCATGTAACCTCCACATGTTTCGCCGATTGAGGTTTAGCCAAGATTGCAATTTGTTTGCCCATATCCACCACGGTTGTAGTCAATTGTTCAAATGCATCGAGTTGACGAGAGGCACTAGGAACGGCCCTCCGTCGAGAAGCATTGTAATGGCTCCCATTTGATGCCATTTTTTCAATCAACCTTTTTGCTTCCTCGGGGGTTTCATCCAAAATTGCCCCCCTTGCCGCCACATCCAAAGAATTTCTTGTGCCCACATCAAGGCCATCATAAAATGTTTGGATTTGATCATCTAAGTCCAACCCATGATGTGGACATCGCCTCAAAAGACCTTTGTACCTTTTCCATGCTTCGTGCAAAGTTTCATCCGTCATTTGAACAAAATTGTTGATGTCACTCTTAAGCTTTGAAGTCTTGGAAGGCGGAAAGAAATTCATCAAAAACTCATCCACTAGTTGTTCCCATGTCGTGATAGATTTTGGATCCAATGATTTAAACCATTCTTTAGCTTCACCCCGGAGCGTATAAGGAAATAACCTAAGTCTAAGCGCCTCCTCCGGCATTTTTCGAATCTTTATCATATCACAAACATCAAGAAAAGCGGTTATATGGTCATTAGGATCTTCCGTCTCATACCCCTCGAATGGTAGCATTTGGTTAAGATACGTGAGGTAATGAGATTTAACTTCATAGTGAACCGCTTGAACCGCCGGATTTACAATTGCGGATCCAGTACCCGCATTTGATGGTTTCTTTCTCTCCCGAATAGATCGTCTATCCGCCATTGGAGTAGTTGGAGGAGATTCGGGAGGTGATTCGGTTTTGGGTTTCGAAAAAGGTGTGACGGGAGTTTGAGGTTCCGAACACCCTTCTTTGGAAGTCCTTGAAGATGCACTTATTGGTGTCCTTTCACCGAAACTAGGTTCCGGTATATCTATGTGAAATTGTCAGTTCTTTCTGTGAATGATCCTTTCCGGGTCGGAATATGGCTCAACAAGGTCCGGATCCGAGATACGTTTCATAAACACCTACAACACACGAGAAAAACGACAAGTGAGCTTGTACAAGAAAATTAACAAAAAGATAACTTGCTTGATGATAAATCAACACGCAAGGATCGACTAATATAGAGACTAAGAGTTGTTCTCAAAATCACCGTGTCCCAGGCAACGGCGCCAAAAACTTGATGTCTTAATGGTTATATACCAAAAATAAGAACTAATAGACAATTAGGCAAGTGTACCTATCGTTTACTAGCATATAAATGGCAAGAACCGAGTTATCGATCTCGAGGACACAATGTAGAATGATGATAATAAACTCGTTGTCAATAATTAGTCTAAATGAAAATGATTTGATTTTTGATAAAACGAAACACCAAATTTAGAAACTATTACTCAATTAAAAACTATTTCACTAAATGCTACTTGAATATAAAATAATGCACTAAGATTAGACGATTGCAGATGTTCAAAATCAGAGAATAAAAGGTAATCATTCAAGTTTACTCCCCCCCGCACATTGGATGACTAGAAATTAAGCATAACATAATTAAAGGTTAAGAAAATATAATCAAGTGTCACAAACTCCTCTTTCAACTTGTTTGCTTTTAAATTAAAAGCTTAGATGGTCGGAAATCTCCTAATAAACTAACCGATTAATTACACAAAGATAATATTTATAGAAATCGATTTCTTGAAAGTTGAATTTACTTTCGCAAATACACATATAATGCTAGACTTTCATCCAACCAAAATATTCTCGTTGATAGAATCTAAAATACATGAAAATCTTTTTACTATTTCTAGCTCAAGGCCAAACAAATCCATAGACAAACTCGTAAAGAATGACTAACAAATTAATTTTAGCTTTCGCTTTTAAACAACTCATTAATCACCAAATAAAACATGTATTTTAAACATCCATCAAGAGATAAGTCTAACAAGGAATAGAAATGTTAAACACCTAAAAACTTGCTAACAAATGTGCATCTAATGTTTGGGGGTTGACAAACCCGAATGATCACAAAGAAAACTACTCACTAGCCATGGAGGATAAACTAAAAACACAAGTAAAAGAGAGATTCATCTAAATAAACACTGGTTAAAGAGAAAACTCCCCCATCGATTGTCAAACTAACACATCTTGCATCAACTTTAACTCCTTTACGTGCTCTCTACAGGAGAATTTTCGTCGCCTCCAACTCCAAACCCTAGGTATTGATTAGACCCCCAATTTCAGAGAAAAAGATGCTTAAATAGCATCAGATTAAATCCTGGTCGCGCCGCGACAAAGAAGAGGGTCGCGTCGCTACTGTGCATTGTACGATATGGTCAGGTTCTGCTGCTGTAAGTCGCGCCGCTAGGTGGTCACTGGTCGTGCCGCGATCATGTTTCTGCTTATAATCATCCTTATTGGCTCAAAAAGTCACGACGCGAGGTAGAAGTTGTCGCGCCGCGACCAACTTTCTGCTCAGAGGGCTGCTCAAAATATTCAGCTCTTTCCATTCTATTCACGTACAGAAGGGGAAACTCTCCGAATTGAGAACCACGGCTTCAAACAACCTGAAAACACAAATATAGCGTAAATAGCTGCGATATAAATGTGTTTTAGATAAAAACCGGAAAAACTAGGGGTAAAAGTGACGCCAATATATATCCGAAAAGCGTTGCCTCACCAAGGCACTCACGTGTGATAGGTATCGTACCAGTCATAGTTTGAATGACACATTCATTATCATCAAACTGATCGAGGACCCAATAGGCCAACCTACCAGGTATCCCCTTGATGTTTAGTGACAGGATACTCTCGAAACCCATCTTTTTGACAACTTCTTGTTGGGCTGGTTCCAATGCTTTGATCGCCGCAGTCAATGATACAGGAGAACTCCTGATGGCAACTGTTCGGTACAACGTATTTGGTTTTTCAATTGTAACATCAGTCTTCAGACTTCGTTGCCTCTTCACTTCATTAACATTAGGACTAATACTTTTTTTTCTCTTTCTGTTTGTCTGTTCAGTGTTCGTTTTCCTATCGCAGACGCCATGAGTTTCAGATCTAACTACTGGTGATTCTGTTACATATGACAACATATTTATTAGCATCTTAATGAATAATGGTCTAAACTTATAAGTCATAATCTATATGCAAAATAAATTAATACCTACGTTATATTCAGTGCTTAGATCTTTAGGAACAACATTTAGCACATCCACACGCCCTTTCACTCGTGAATGTAATCGTTCTTCTATCATACGGGTTGAACAAATTAATAACAAATTTGTTCATAATATAGGTGAAAATGTATACCAATTGAGCACGATGAACAAATACATTATAAAAAAAACAAGTTTTGTAGTATATAAACATGCATGTTGAAAAAATTCATAATATATCTACCTGGTGTTTCCATAACAACAGTATTGCTTAATTGAGCATCTTCCTCGTCTCCTGATAGTGTAATTGCCTCATCGAATGTATTGTGAAACCGAAACTTGTTTCTTGGTCGTGTTTGAACCATCTGTTAGAATTGCCAATAAATTTATTTAATACAAATAACAAAAAAAAATGAACTGAAAATATATTTAATGAACATATCCAGATACGATTCACAAATAATTGTATATTTTGAATATAATTTTAATGAACATATTCTGTAAATTTGCACTGCGAAGTTCAAATATATATATTAAACACATTCAACCCACGCTTGAAAAAAAAATGTAAACCACCAAAAATCCACTGCACAAGTTCATACAATTTCATACCATCACACGTACTCGCCTGACAAAACATTGTATATCTAAACATGTTAAACAATTATGAAACCATCAAAAAAGGGCTTGTATAAAGCTACACATAAAAACAACGAAATCCTTAAAATCATTTTCATTAATATTTTCTTCAAACTATACAGTTTGACAAATTCATACCGGGTATAACCTGCACAAGTTCAAAAGTACAGTGAACACATTCATCCCACACTTGCAAGAAATAGTTAACCAACATAAAGCAACTGCACATGTTCATGCAAATCCATGCCATCACACGTTTGAATATTTTCAATCGTCAAATACACATAAAAATTGCATACATTGCACAACTGCACTGCTATATATATCATTTATTGAACATGTTGAAAAAGCATATAACACGTACATAAACACGTGTTCAAAATCACACACTCTAAAAGTGCACTTCAAATTAACATTTTAAACACATTTTTAAATGGAACATATACAAAATCAAACGCTGGACAATGTAAATATGCGGAAAAATAATTATTAGCCAAAATCGTCGTGTGTCATGTTAGCACCGATACCCAAATGGTAGAAAGAAGACGTTCAAATCGAAAATTGCATATTGAAGCATGTTAATCAACAAGGGCCAAAATACCCAATATCAGACAATATTCATAACACCAATTCAGTTCACATTGAACACGTTCAAAAGGCTTAATTGGTCAGACAATATTCATAACACCAATATTCATGAACTTGTTCAAATGTTAATTGGTCATCTTCTGGATGTTTACTGATGTTTGTTTAATAGGAGAAAAGTTGGTTTTATATAAAGTACATCCTAGATAGTAAAAGGGAAAAAAAAATCATGCCAAAATTAGGCCTCCGTCATTGCCATTTATATCTTATTGTCATCGCATATGAAGAAAGAAGTTCAAATTTTTATATTTATTATTATTAGTATTGTTATTATTATTATTAATCTTTGCTTGCTTACCTTGTGGGGATGATGCTAATCTGAAAATTGAATTTTTTTTTTTATTTTTGGTTTTACAATGCTCTGTTACTTTATTTTCATACCATGTGCATCATTTCTCTTTTTCCTTTGATGGTTCAGTGACTTCCCCTCTATCTAAATATATTGCAGGAGAGTAGGTCAAAAGAACAACTTGGACAAAGTGAACGTGCTTTATTAGAGGTATGAAACCATATGTTGATCTCTATACTCAGGGTATGAATGAAGGCTTTTGATTGACTATTCAGGTTGTTCTAGGTTTTCAACTAGTGGGTTGAATTTCCGATGGACTAAAATGAATGTTAACTAGCAAAAAGAATGCTTCTTGTAAATTTTTTGCCGTATGAGTTGTAAATTGTAAATTTAAGGCATACATCTATTGTCATCTGTCATTTTATAATCTGAAGTATTATTTCGTTTGAAACAAATTAGGAGGAGCTCACATCATTGCTTGCAAAGGTAACGACACTAGAGGAGGACTTACGGAAAGCACGCCAAGAGGCCTCAGAATATCAACATCTATGTCAACAGTTGGAAGAGGTGTTGTTGCTATCAGCCTATTTAGAACTGAATTCCATTACAATATTATACTTGTTGCATTCTAGAATCAATATTAGGTTGATGCACACAAGATGTTCGATTAAATGCCAAAAAAAACTATTAGTTTAGACTGTACTGCACATGTTCACTTAGAGCAGTTGAATACATTTGTATTGAGTGGAACATATTGAGATTGTGTAATCAAATCTGCTATTTCAGTAACAAATGCTCGTCTACACTTGTTCTTTTGTATCTTTTTTATAGATTTGCACATGTTTTTTTTTTTTTTTTTTTTTTTTTTTTTTTTTTTTTTTTTTTTTTTTTTTTTTTTTTGCATCTTACATGTATACAAGACTTTTTGAACATGTTAAAAATGCTTAATCACAATGAACATGTTACACCGCACCCAAATGTCGAAAACGTACAATGAACAAGACTTTTTGACAAAATCAAATTTAGTAGTGTCAACGGACATAATCCCTAAAACCTAAATAAGACCACAATGATAACACCACGAAATTTATTAGTTTTTGGTCGATTGAACATGTTCAATCGTCAATTACATGTTGAAACTTGCTTAAAGTCAACATAGACCTTAAAACCCAAATCGTATATACAACACGGACTATGTTAATTAACATAAACCTTAATTCCCAAAATCAGGCAACATTGAGAACACCCATTGTTTGCATTTTGAACATGTTCAAACGCAGATCCATATTGAACATGTAACACAAAATTAACACTAATATAAACACCTTGCAATATTCAAGCGTTTTAACACAATATCGTATTGGAAAACTTTAACAAACATAAACCCTAAAATACTGAAATAAGACAACCATTATAAGACATATGAAAAATCTCGTTTGCAGAAGTACAATCAGATTACACGTTCATTAACGAAGCAGGAACTAGAAAAAAATAATAAAAATGTGCAGTCATGGAAGAACACACCGTAATAGAAATCAGTACTCTAATCGAACAACAGGGAATGTTAATGGGTTTCAAACATGTTCACTAACCTCTGATGTACAGTAATGGTGATTCAGAAGAACACAAAAATGGAGGTGTTCTTCGGTCGTTTTCTTCAGCGCTCTAAAAGCTTTCGTTTGTCTTTGGTCGTTCAAATGGTTGCCAGAGAAAATAGGAAGGCCGGTGTATCAACAGCGAAGAAACGGAAGGGAGAAGAATCCGGGATTATAATCAGTTAATTGATTGAGAAAAAACTATACCCATAATACCCCTGATGGTATTTTAACAATAATCAATTAATCAGATTTTTCTTTTTTTTTTTATTATACAAAATTAATGAAAATGATTGGTTGGGAATGGTTTTCCAGTATTCCAGTCAAAGATGGTTTTCCATGGAACCCGACCCTATATATATATATATATATATATATATATATATATATATATATATATTAAATGTATATATATATATAGAGAGAGAGAGAGGGAGGTTCAATTGAGAACTTTTATGCATCGAGGTACAAAAGAACCTATATCATCCATTAGATTAAAAAATTGTATGGATTAGATTAATGGCAAAAGGGTAAATAGTTGGACAATTTTATGCATCTTGTACATTATAGAAACAAACAAGGAAGGGCATTTTGGGGAATGTGCATATTTCATTAAATTTAATATTTGAACAAATAATCAAATAATAAATGCTAAATAAATTCAATTGATACATTTCCAAATTTAACAAAAAATACACAAATCCAAAAAAGATGATGGAGATTTGATGCATTTCATTGTTAATCGTGTTTATCTATACATTGTGTTAAAAAAGACGCATTTAACAAAAAAAAAATACACAAATTCATTAATGCATCGTGTTCAACTTGTTCATCATTCATCTATGCATCGTATTCGTCATTCATATTCTTCATTAATCTATGCATCATGTTCAACTTATTCATCATTCATCTATGCATCGTCATTGTTCATCATCCATTTATGCATCATCATTTTTCGTTGTTCATCGTTCATCATCCATCTATGCATCGTCATTGTTCATCATCCATCTATGCATCATAATTATTCATCGTTCATCATCCATCTATGCATCGTGTTCTTCATAATCATCATCGGTTGCATCTCTTGTTCTTGTTCATCATCATCTTTGTTCATCGTTAATCTTCCTCTTCAAATCATCATCACTATGAAAATAATGAAGAACACGATTAGAGAGAAAGGAAGAGAGATAGATAGATAGAGAGAGAGAGAGAAATGGGGAGGAAAATAAGGAATGTAGTTAATATGAGATTTTAATTCAAAATGTAACTCCTAATTATCTTTTAATGATTTTTAGAAATAAATTAATTACCATATTTTTAGTTTTCCCTAAATGCCCTTTGTGCACCCTTGGTAGATTATCCGATGCACAAAAGTTCCTCGAGGTTCTCGATGCATAAAAATTTTCAATTGAACCTCAATATAGACACACATATATATATGGAGAATAAAAATGCAAAAAAGAAAAATCTACCTTTTATAATTTATCCAAACGGATGGAGTAAAATGTTGGTCGGTGTCATATAATTCAAAACCCTGTTAGATTTTTGTAAAAACAAACTGCATCTTCAAGTTCAAGAAAATCCCTACTTTCCCAAAACCAAGTGGAATCCAAATTACAAAAAACTAACCCCAAATAAATGGGTGTTCTGCAATTCCTTTCTTCTTTGACCATTTCCAAATCTTTAATAAAATCCTCGGAGTTGTGCCTGCAAAAACACCCACCACCATTTATGTTCACACACACAACACTCGGGAAATCTTTCAGCAAATGTCAAATCACGTTCAATCAGAAGAAGAAGAAGAACCCCAAATCACAACTCCACTCCTCCTGAAAGTAGATGAAATTCTAGTCTTATATGAAGAAGAATGAGCAGAAGCAACAAGTAGTGATTTGGATTGAAGCCTTCAAAGATTGGATTTGTACTTATTATTCTTGGGTTTCAATCAATCTTCGATTTTGAGATTTGGGATTTCATGGGAAACTGTTTGCGATGTGATCTGTATCAAGTAAAAGGGTTTGAGCTTGTTGTTGTTTCGTCACATGCTTGTTTGGCCGCTGTCGCTCTACTCTGCCTTTCACACAATTTGAGAAAATATAGGATTCGAATGTTTCTGTTTGTTGATCAATATAATGGCCATGTTCAGAGATTTTCAACCCATACCTGTCAACAGAGGGTTATGATTTGATTGACATTGAGCATTGTGTGTGCGTATAGAAGGGGAAAAGTTTCATTAGGAATATATGGATTGCGTTCCCAATGGACATGCAATAATTAGTCTTCAAAATTAAAAACACTTACAAATCGGCTCTAAAGTTGAATCTGAGATTTTAGGCAAAAGGAAATTGTACATCAAGCTTAGTGAGGTTGTACTTCTTAATATTCAGCATTATGTTTTAATGATTTGTACATTGTTCATAAAGAGTTATTTTTAAGACCAACAACTAAATGCATTATATATATATATATATATATATATATATATATATATATATATATATATATATATATATATATATATATATATATATATATATATATATTTGTGTGTATGCAAGGTTTTCCGATGCATTGATATTTTCCAATGAACTCACCCCTATATATATACACACACTACTATATAATGCATTCAGTCATAATGCTAAATTTTAAGAAATACAACCTCACAAAGCTTGATGTACAATTTCCTTTTGCCCAAAATTTCAAACTCAACTTTAGAGATGATTTGTAAATGTTTTGAACTTTGAAGACTGAATATTGCATGTCTATTGGGAACACAATCCATATATTCCTAACCAAACTCTTCCCCTTATATACGCACGCACAATGCACAATGTCAATCAAATCATAACTCTCTGTTGACATACTAGGTTGAAAATATCTGAATATGGCCATTATAGTGATCATCAAATAGAAACATTTGAATCCTATATTTTTTTAAATTGTGTGAAAGGCAGAGTAGAGCGACAGTGGCCAAACAAGCATGTGACGAAACAACAACAATCTCGAACCCTTTTACTTGATACAGATCACATCACAAACAGTTGGTGATCATCAAAACTACCACAATATGAATCACAACCCTAATCTTCATAAATGTTACCCATGAAATCCCAATTCTCAAAATCAAAGATTGATTGAAACCCAGGAATAATAAGTACAAATCCAATCTTTGAAGGCATCTATCCAAATCACTGCTTGTTGCTGCTTCTGCTTCTTCTTCTTCTTCTTCATATAAGACTTGAATTTGATCTGCTTTAAGGAGGAGTGGAGTTGTGATTTGGGGTTCTTCTTCTTCTGATTGAACGTGATTTGACATTTGCAAAAAGATTTTCTAAGTGTTGTATGTGTAAACATAAATGGTGGTGGGTGTTTTTGCAGGCACGACTCAGGGCATTTTATTAAAGATCTGAAAATGGTCAAAAAAGAAAGGAATTCCAGAATGCCCATTTATTTGGGGCTGATTTTTTGTAATTTAAATTCTACTTGGTTTTGGGAAAGTAGGATTTTCTTGAACTTGAAGATGCAATTTGTTTTTACAAAAAATTAATAGGGTTTTGAATTATATGACACCGACAACATGAAATTTTTACTCCATTTGTTTGGATAAATTATAAAAGGAAGATTTTCTTCTTTCGTTTTTATTTTCCACACACACACACACACACACACACACAAATATATATATATATATATATATATATATATATATATATATATATATATATATATATATATATATCACTACAAGAAAATGGAGCAAATTGGACGGCCACCTACTGCGACGACACATGTCGCCTCTACAGCTAACAACACGACAAAGGACTTCGCTTTTCAGAGTTGACTATTATTGAGGGCTATTGCGACGACTTTTGTCGTCGCTATAGGGTATATTTATTTTTTTAAATTTTTTTGGCTCTAAAATCATTTATTTCGCGGTGAAACTGCCGCCTTTATTTTTAGAGCTACTGCGACGACATGGGGGACCATCTGCGACGACTTGTCACCACTGAAAAGCTACTGCGACGACCTGCCTGTCGCCGCAAAAAGCCAACCCCTAAATCACCGCCTGCTCGACTCCTTTCCATTTCAGTTTCTTCTTCAACAAAATTCTCTCATCCCCTCTCTGTAGCAGCAGCTCTCGGTCTCTCTATCTCTCACGTTCCAAACTCCGGTAACCCACCACCGGTCACCTTCGCCTGTCACATTTTTCGGTAACCCACCACCGGCACCATTTTCAGGTTATAAATCTGAGTTTTCTTGGTACATTTGTTTTATTTTGTATATTAAAGTCTTGTTTATACTTTCTAATCTTTTTTTCACAGTTTTGAAACTTCGATCCGGTCTCCACTTTCATTTTCCACTCGCCGGGAAATTTTCCGGTTGCCATCGTAGCTCATGCCAAAGGTATGTTTTTCTAGATAAACCATTTTATGTTATTAGTTGTATGTACTATGCAATTTTAAACTCTTAAAAACTTATACAATGGTATATGTTTTTCAAAAAAATATGTATGCATTTTACTTAAATATATGTTATACAAATACAAATATACAATGATATGTTGTGTTTTTATTATTTAAATTTCTAGTATTTATGTTTTAAATATGTAGTTGATATATATATTTTTTAAAAATTTTACGTGTTTATTTTTCGTAAAATTTTTTTTACCAGATGACTATTCAATATATTATATAAAGATCATTCAATGTCGAATTACAGTTTATATCACATATTCAACATCGAAGTGATGCTATATCACACATATGCAACACTGCATGTACATTCGATATTAAAATGGTCAAAGTGGGCATTCAAACTTGGTGGACTACTATTAATTCAATGTTAATTGCATAATTATCATGTTATCCCTAGTGTTATATTATAATCTAATGGTTTATATTGGTTTGATAAATCTGCAGTAAATTAAGGTTCTGCAATGATCCCAACCCTATATACACACACACACACACATACATACATAGGTACATATATATATGGAAGGGTTCTATTGAGAACTGATCGGGTTATAAGTAACCATGTTTATTAAGCGTAACAGAGTTAGTTTTAAATGAAAATATGTCGTAGAATCTGCTACTACTGATTAATTTCATTGCTTGTGTAGGTGACCAATTTAAGTCTAAGGTTGGCAAAAATTGAGAAAAAATCGGAGAACTTTTTAGAGAGCCAAGCGCAGGGGGGGCGCAACCCTGCTCCCCAACTGAGTGCCAAAGCGCAGAGGGGGGCACAGCCTTGCTCCCCAACCGAGTGCTCAACAGAATGATTTTTCACATCGAAAGACCCAAGCGTAGACCGGGGCGCAGGGGGTGGGGCGCAGGCCTGCTCCTGCGGCTGCGCCCAACCCGAAAAAAGAGTTTCTTGGCCGTTTTAGGGTTTCCAGCACTTCTCTATAAATACCAAGTCATGGAAGACGAAAAAGTATCGTTTTTTAGAGAGAAAGAAGGCTTGGAAAGGTCCCGTTTGGAGCAAATATGAAGACGAAGCTAGCACGAGTGAAGCTACGACCTTAGGATGGCAACACAACTCTTGAGCTTTGAATCAACAATGTCCGGCTAATCTCACATTAATCATTCTCGGAGGAAACATCACGCTAAGTGTCTTAGTTTATGAACGATTTACTTTGTTTGCATGTTTTACAGTTTATGTTTTGATTGTGAACAATTGATTGTTATTTATTTTGTTGCGCTTCGCAAGATAGTTCGTTGGTATTTTATTATTCGTGTCGAGTTATTTATTTAATAAGACGAGTAATCAAAGTAAAACGTGTTATGCCCAAGATCACGTAGCGGTTTTTATAACAATTATAAAGAAAAGATTATGTTTATGTAATCTTTATATCGTTTCATAAATTAAACACAAGGTTTGATGTGGAATCCGGGAATGGTTATATTCATTAAAGTATTTAATCAAACAACTCAATCAAGTCTTTTTCTTTAATTCGTCCAATTAATTAAGTTTATAAAAGCAACAATAATCCTTTTTATAATCAACCACTTTCCCAAATAATTAAGTTACAATGCTAGTCGCTTAAATACGTGAAAATTAACTTCTCGCTCTCTGTGGATACGATCCCTACTTACCCTAGCTTCTAAGGTAATTAGTGGTTATTTTTGGCGAGATAACGACACTCGTATCAAAATTTTGACACCGTTGCCGGGGAGCGGTTGCGCTTAAAGTCACGTATTTTAGTAATTAGCTTTAGTTTAGTTAATTAGTTTTTCTTGATTAATTTAGTTTATTTCAAGATATTTGCTTATTTGCTTTAAGTTGCTTATTAAGTTTTTAAATTATTTATTTGCTATTATTCTAGTTATTTAGTTTTAAGCTTTATTTATTGCATTAGTTTTATTAAGAAAAAGGGAATCGTGGCGCAAGCATCGGTTCTCACCAAAAAGAATGCTTCTAGTTCTAGTTCTTCATCTAGTCTTCATAGGTTTATGCACACACATTATTCTGGAAGAAATTCACCCTTGAAATTTGACCCACAAATAGAAAAAAACTGCTAGATCTAATAGGCGAGCCACAACTCAAGCAAACGAAAATAAAAACATTGCTCCTGAGGTAGACGTGGAAGAAGAAGTAGTTAGTTCAGAAGACGAGAAGGTCGATAACGTTATTATCGAAGTCCAACAAAACCAAAGACCAATGGGAGACCGTAGAACCGTAGAATCCCATTATAGGCTAGGTGATATTCCTGATCTATCACCCATTCTCTATCCAATCAACGAGAATGAACCAGAAATTAGGCCACAGCTATTTAGCATCTTACCGGTTTTTCGCGGAGCACCAAGCGAAGAACTGTATGAGCACTTAGCTGAATTCACTGCTATATGTAAGGCCAATCACGTTAGGGGAATGACCGTAGACGCACTCAAACTTAGACTGTTTCCTTTTTCCTTAAAAGAAAGAGCGAAAAATTGGTTTGTGTCACTTCCCACTGATAGTATAACTAATTGGGATGAAATGAAAAAGAATTTTTAACTGAATACTACCCAATTAGCAAAACTACAGAAAAACGTAAATAAATAAGTGGATTTAAACAAAAAATTGGAGAACAAGTTCACGAAGCATTTAATAGGTTAAATGAATTATTAAGAACATGCCCTCACCATGAGATTCCTAAATGGATGCTAATCAAAACCTTCTTCGATGGGGTTAGTCAGGAAAGTAGAAATATGATCACCGCCGCTTCAGGCGGAACCTTTTTAGCCAAGGAAGATGACGAAGCCTGGGAATTATTAACCCAGTTAAGCAAAGGTTTAAAAGTCCAAGCGGGTTCGGAGAGTAGTGTTGGTGTCCAAGTCATGGGCATAGACAATGCATGGAAAAAATAAGTTAAATCCGATATCTCCGAATTAAGCAAAAAGATGGACCTGTTGATGAAGGGAATGGGAAAGGCCACAGTGGCACAGGTCTGTTGTGTCATTTGTGGAGACCCTTCCCATCAATCCGAGAATTGCCAACATACCTTCGCCCATGAGGAGTATGTGAATGAAGCTTTTGGTTATCGGCAACGAAGAGAACGGGAGAACCCATACTCGGAAACCTACAATCCGGGATGGAGAAAACACCCGAACTTTAGTTGGAGGGACAATGAAGACAATGATGCTCCCATGAAGCCAAGATATGAGCAACCTCGTCAACAAAACTGAGAATTCCAATACGGATCAACCTCAGCTACGAAGGATGATCGATACTATAAGCGTCAAGACCCTAAAGAAGAGCATGAGTCACGACCAGTGTCGGGGAACTCGAAAGAGTTTTCCGAATTTATGGAATTCATGAAACAACAGACCATGCTACAAGCGAAAACTATGGAGATGCTTGGAAGGCAAGTGGGACAAATTGCAGAGTCCCTAACTAAACGAGAAGAAGGGAAGCTTCCAAGTAACACCACAGTTAACCCATCGCACCACCATGGCAAGGAGAAGAAATACAAATTCAATGAAGTAGACGATGTAAACAAAGTCACTACCCTTAGGAGTGGAAAGAAAATAGATAATAAGATAGAAAGGCCCAAGGAAAGTGAGACAGACGATGAGGTAGAAATTGTTTATGAAGAAGAACCACCTAAATCGGAGTCAAAGGTAGAAACAAAGATTAAGAATGTAACATTTAAGGATTTAGAAGCCAAGAAACCAGTCAAGATTAAAGTTGGGGAAGGCAGTTCAAACACTGAAACTGCTCCTTACCCAACTATAACATCCTCGGATTTATTTTAATGTATTTTGGTTAACTAAGTGGAACATATATATTTAAGTTAAAATTTGAGCAATTATTATGTATTTGGGTTATTTAGAAGTTTGTTGTTATTTTAAGAAAAATTTGAACTTTGAATTATTATTATGGAGTATTAAGATTATAAAAGTTATTAATGATAATTTTAAGATTAAATCAGTATTTTATGGAACCGGTTAGGTCGAGGGGTGAAATGTGCAAAGATGATTAAGTTGAATAAAAAGGGAAAAAAGGTTTCATTTGTCACCTTTACTCTCTCTCACTACTCTCTCTCTAGAATTTTCTCTCTACATCTCTCTAAGTTATCTCACAAACCGACCGTCAGATTTTCGAGAATTATACGTCATCGGAAAGATATCGAGGAGTACAACAACAATCTACAAACGGATTTCTGATTTCGTACGAATTGAGGTAAGAATCGACCCTTTTAAGTTTATAGTTTCGGTTTTGAAGTAAACTAGAATTCGAATCTGTCATTTTATGTAAATTGGAGCTTGTTTTGCTTGAAATACTGCTAGAATGTGATAGTATATGCATAGTAGAATCGAATCTAGGTATCACACATGATATATCAGTGATTTTAGGCCTTAGAATGATGGATTTAAGCTGAAATGATGAACAGACTCGAATATACCAAGAACAGAGTCGAAATGCAAGAACAAACTCGAGTTTGGTGCTAGATTCGAGTGTGTACCATTAGATTCTAAGGGGGGGGGGGGGTTTCGAATCTATTCCTAGATTCGAAGTGAGGTTTGAATCTATGCATATGGTTCGAATCTACCTATATATTCCGAATCTATCATCAATTGTGATGGTGGGTTCGAATCTAACCCATAAAATTCGAGTTTAATGCCAAAAATTGAGAATACTACTCTCTAGACTCGTGTATTTTGAATGAAACTCATAAACAACACATAAAATGACATGAGTTATACAAAGGGCAATGTATGAACATGAAATGGGTTCAAACTTAGTTACAGTTTGAATTTGGATATAGACCCGAAATGGGGAAAATATCGCCAAACTTACGAAACTTGATTTTATGTATTTAAACGGTTAATGATACGAGGTATTGTTGTAATTAATATAACAGGTCCCTTGTGGTGTTGTTTAACCCACAGTGGGGTACTTGGTGGATCCGGTTGAAAGCCCGAGGAGAAATAATAATTGGTTAACCTTTAATTACGCACCCACTGTGAGTACATATGATTTCGCATGTTTATATCTGCTTTATGATTGCTTTTACTTACTGAGACATGTTGCTTCATATTTTGTTTGGAATTCTACTAACTTGCGTAGATTCAGATGCACATTCTTTATTGATGCATGTCCGTTCGTTTGTTGTGCATCTGCGATGGACCGGTGGGTCGCATCTGTTACTCTGATGTTACTGCTCTATATGACGCTGGAGCTGATCCCTCCAGGTCCGGTAGGCAGTATGTCATCCCCGATGTTATGTCTGTCTCAGTAGTATGT
This sequence comes from Centrapalus pauciflorus, assembly GCA_020465985.1. Classification (NCBI taxonomy): domain Eukaryota; kingdom Viridiplantae; phylum Streptophyta; class Magnoliopsida; order Asterales; family Asteraceae; genus Centrapalus; species Centrapalus pauciflorus. The sequence continues at coordinate 48,876 of JAANYP010002678.1, forward strand.
TTTAAAGGCCGAGCTTTGGGCTCGTAGAGCGACGGCTCTTGTGTGGTCGTACTTTGTGTACGTGGAGAGTGCACGACGTGTGTCGTCGGTGCTACTCTTGTGGGCATCATAAGGATTTATAAAATGTGTAAATCTGTGTATTCACTAAGCATTCGCTTACCCCTCAGTTGATTTTATTTTACAGGAAAGGGAAAGTCTACAGCCGGACCTTCTAGTTAGGTCGTTTGGAAGATTTGGGAGACTCGGCACTATTACATCGGTAATTTATGTTATGAGACAATGTTGTAATATTCTGGATGAATGTAATATTTGTATGGGTGTGTAGACTTAGACTTGGTACCTTATAGCACTGTAGGGTGTTTAACACTTGTTGCACTACTTTAATTATGTTTTTAATGCTTCCGCACTTATATTAAGTTATCAGATCATTATGAAATGTTATGTTGGTGATTAATCCTGGGTGTATTGTGATTGGTGGTTATTGTGGCAAGGGTGTCACACCAACGACCTTAGAAAATCCGGCATCATTTCCTTATGGTAAGAAAGGACCTAAAAATGAAGAGTTATGGGACATTTTTAATCAAGTTAAAATTAATATTCCCTTAATTAAAGCTATACAACAAGTCCCTTCTTATGCTAAATTCCTAAAAGATCTTTTCACTCAGAAACGTAAATTCAAAATATCACTTCCTAAACAAATCAACCTCACTGAACAAGTCAGTGCAGTTATGACTAGCTCACTGCCACCTAAACTAAAAGACCCAGGATCACCCTTGATCCCAGTGACTATTGGTGATGTTCAGATCAAGAAGTCACTTCTAGACTTATGGGCAAACGTTAATATCTTACTAGGTAATATATTTGACCAACATGATCTAGGCACCTTACAGACAACAGATGCCATCTTGCAATTAGCGGATAGGTCCACCAAAGTACCACGGGGGGATGTTATCTGATTGGGTCCACTGCTGTTTCCACCAACCCAACACAGCCGTCACCGCCGAAGCGCCAACGCGAGGGAGGATATTCTGGTTCTTCCCCGTCTTCACAGTACTCACCTCAGGAGTCGTATCGTCGACCATCTGGTTTTTCCGATCGTGGTCGTGCTCGTGCCTACTCTATCAACACCGAGCCGAGATATTGTAATAGGTGTCACTTGGAACACTTCGGCAAGTGCACCAATGGACGAGCTTGTTTTTGTTGTGGGGAGTTGGGCCATTTTCAGAGTGAGTGCCCAAGGAGGGGAGATGCATGCCATAAGTGTGGTGTATGGGGACACTACAGTAGGAATTGTAGAAAGAACGATCCAGCTGCTGCTGCTCCATCTACAACTTGATCTTCGGGAGGTTCAAGCGGTGGTTCAGTTAACCGAGGCCGGGGTCAGTCTCAAAGGGCACCTGCTCGTGCTTTTCAGATAACTGCAGAGGAAGCAAGGGAAAATCCGGAAGTCGTCACGGGTACGTTCATAGTTAATTCTATGCCAGCACGAGTTTTATTTGATTCGGGTGCCAATAGATCGTTTGTTTCTACTGTGTTTGCACAACAACTTGCCATGCCACTATCTAGATTATCTGCTGTTCTTGATATAGAAACTGCTAGCAACACTTTAGTAAAAGTAGATCATGTCTACCGTAACTGCACGTTAGTAATTGAAGATGTAGTCTTCAATTTGGACTTGATCCCTATAGAATTCAGTGAATTCGATGTGATAATCGGGATGGATTGGTTGATAGAGAATGAAGCCCAGATAGTGTGTAAGAACCGAATGATTAAGATAACTACTCCGGAGGGGCGTGATATTTGCATCTACGGGGATAGGAGAAGTGGGGATCTGTGCTTACTGACCATTGCAAAAGCTCGAAAGCTTGTTGCAAAGGGGTGTGACGCCTACCTGGCATATGCTATTGATGCCAAGGCTGAAAGGAGAACGTTGGCCGACGTGCCTGTTGTTTCACAGTTTCTGGATGTGTTTCCGGAAGACTTGTCTGGCGTGCCGCCTGATAGACAACTAGAATTTAAGATTGACTTGATCCCTGGAGCTGCGCCGGTAGGTCGTTCTCCTTATCGCCTCGCCCCAACTGAGATGAAAGAAATGATGACACAACTTCAAGAGTTGTTGGACAAAGACTTCATTCGGCCGAGTTCATCGCCGTTGGGAGCCCCGGTACTGTTTGTAAAGAAGAAGGATGGCACGATGAGGATGTGTATAGATTACCGGGAGCTAAATAAGTTGACGATTAAGAACAAGTATCCGTTGCCACGGATAAACGACTTATTTGATCAACTACACGGGGCTAGTGTATTTTCTAAGATCGACTTAAGGTCGGGGTACCATCAGCTGAAAGTAAGAGAAGAAGATGTACCGAAGACAGCTTTCAGAACTCGGTATGGGCATTACGAGTTTCTGGTCATGCCTTTCGGATTAACTAACGCCCCAGCAGTGTTTATGGATTTAATGAATAGAGTTTGCAGACCGATGTTGGATAAATCGGTAATTGTGTTTATCGATGATATTTTAGTATACTCTAAGTCTGAAGCTGAACATGCCGAACATCTGAGAGAACTGTTGGAATTGTTAAGGAAGGAAAGGTTGTACGCCAAGTTCTCAAAGTGCGAGTTTTGGCTACAACAGATACAGTTTCTAGGACATGTAATTTCTGGAGTTGGGATTTCGGTAGATCCAGCTAAAGTTGAAGCGATAAAGAACTGGGAGCCGCCTCAATCAGCTACTGAAGTTAGAAGTTTTCTGGGGTTGGCAGGGTATTATCGGAGATTTATTAAGGAGTTCTCGAAAATTGCAGTTCCTCTAACTGCATTAACCAAGAAGAATGCACCGTTTATATGGGAAACTGTGCAACAGGAGGCCTTTGAGGTTCTGAAGAAAGCGTTAAGCGAGGCTCCGATACTTGCCTTACCTGAAGGCAATGATGACTTTATAATTTATACTGATGCTTCGAGGTTAGGGTTAGGTGCTGTACTGATGCAGCGTGGAAAGGTAATCGCTTATGCCTCGAGACAGCTTAAGCAACACGAAAGGAACTATTCAACTCATGACTTGGAGTTGACCGCGGTAACGTTTGCATTGAAATTATGGAGGCACTACCTGTACGGTACTAAGTGTCAACTCTACACGGACCATAAAAGTTTAAAGTATATCTTTAGTCAGAAGGAACTCAATATGAGGCAGAGACGATCAATGGAGCTAATAAAGGATTATGATTGTGAAATCCTTTACCATCCCGGAAAGGCTAATGTGGTAGCCGATGCCTTGAGCCGAAAAGCTTATGCTAAAGATTTCTGCTATATGATGACGTCTACTATGTTAACGTCTACAATCATAGATGATGTCAAGGCCGCTCAGGAAGAAGCCTTGAAAGATGAGAATATTAGTGTTGAGGATATTAGAGTACAAGTTAAGAACATGGAAACAAGTGAATCGGGACTGAAAGGGATATACGGGAGGATATGGGTGCCGAAGTTTGGTGGAATGAGACAAGTAATTATCGAAGAAGCACACCAGTCTAGGTTTTCTGTACATCCCGGAAGCACAAAGATGTATAATGATTTAAAGGCAGATTTTTGGTGGCCGGGACTGAAGAAGGACATAGGGCAATATGTAGAAAGATGCCGAACTTGTCGGTTGGTAAAGGCCGAGCATCAGCAACCGTACGGCAGTATGCAACCGCTTCCTATTTCGGAATGGAAGTGGGAGCATATTACTATGGATTTTGTTACAAAGCTGCCGAAGACTAAGCGACAGCATGATGCGGTTTGGGTATTCGTGGATCGGTTAACTAAGTCGGCTCACTTTATTCCGATCCGTGAAAGTTATTCATTGGAGAAGTTAGCTCAGATCTATATGGACGAGATCGTTGCTAGGCATGGAGTGCCTAAGTCCATAGTGTCGGATAGAGATAGCCGATTTACTTCAAACTTTTGGTCGGCACTACAAGAAGGGTTAGGCACTACAATTGATCAGGCAGAACATGAAGGCGGCCCAGGATCGTCAGAGAAATTACTATGATCGGAGGCACAAACCGATCAATTTTGAAGTGAACAACTGGGCTTATTTGAAAGTATCACCCATGAGGGGTGTTACTCGTTTTGTAAAAAGGGGCAAGTTGGCTCCGAGATTCGTCGGACCCTTTAGGATTGTTGAAAAAGTTGGAAATCAGTCTTATCGGTTAGAACTGCCTGAAGAGATGTTAGGCATACATCCAGTATTTCACGTTGGGAATCTCCGAAAATCATTTAACACTGGAAATGACGATTGGGCAGATCACACAAAGCTGCAAGTTGATGAAAGGCTTCGATATGTGGAGGAGCCGGAATGTGTATTGGATACTAAGATGAAGAAGTTGAGGAGCAAGGAGATAGAAATGGTGCTTATACGTTGGAAGCATCATGAAGGAGCAAATCATACATGGGAAGCTAAGTCAGAAATGTTAAGAAAGTATCTGAAACTGTTTGAATCCGAGTAACTTCGAGGACGAAGTTGAGCGTGGTGGAGCCCATGCTATAACATCCTCGGATTTATTTTAATGTATTTTGGTTAACTAAGTGGAAAATATATATTTAAGTTAAAATTTGAGCAATTATTATGTATTTGGGTTATTTAGAAGTTTGTTGTTATTTTAAGAAAAATTTGAACTTTGAATTATTATTATGGAGTATTAAGATTATAAAAGTTAATGATAATTTTAAGATTAAATCAGTATTTTATGGAACCGGTTAGGTCGAGGGGTGAAATGTGCAAAGATGATTAAGTTGAATAAAAAGGGCAAAAAGGTTTCATTTGTCACCTTTACTCTCTCTCACTACTCTCTCTCTCTCTAGAATTTTCTCTCTACATCTCTCTAAGTTATCTCACAAACCGACCGTTAGATTTTCGAGAATTATACGTCATCGGAAAGATATCGAGGAGTACAACAACAATTTACAAACGGATTTCTAATTTCGTACGAATTGAGGTAAGAATCGACCCTTTTAAGTTTATAGTTGTTAGGCACAAAAAGGCCTCAGTCAAACCTGTTCTACATCTGAGGGGGAGATTTATAATCAAACCTGTTGATGCATTTGAAGGTTGAATTTAAGGCCTGTTATATGCCTTATTGAAACCTGAAAATGATTTGCAATATCAGTCTAAAGCTGTTCTATATGTTGCATGTGTTGCAACTAAGACAGTTTGTCCAAGCTGCTCTGTCTGCTGAACAGGCTGGACATAAATTGTCTACGCTGCTCTACACTGTTGAGCAGCTTGGGCAATTTTAAAGTGTTCTGTTCTTTGTGAACAGAACCTGTTCTTTGTGAACAGGCTAAACACTTTATGGAATATGTTTCCAAGTCATCATGTATTGTTTTTTACTACAAGATCAGTTTACAAAGTCGAAGACAAAGTGGAAAACAGAACTGCTCAGCCTGCCCACGCTGTTCTGTAACATGAAGACAAAAGGTTATTTGAAAAAGGGTGACAGACCTTTTTCTTATATCAAAATAGGCCTTTACAAGGAAGAAAGACGCAAAGTTGACATTCCTAAATTAGTTAAAGGCAATGCAACAGTAGACAAAGTAAAAAGACAAAAGTTCTGCACATGTGAAGACAAGTCTGCTTTTCAGAAAAGTGCAGAAAAGGTTATGTTGTCTTTTCAACAAGACTTCTCCTTTTTCATTCCGTCCAATGAAGATGTTTCTCTTAGATCCTCTAAGTGAGTATAAAAGGAAGCTTCTAAGGTCAGAAAGAAGTGTGAAGAAAGCTAAGTGCTGAAACCAAGAGTGAACGTGCAAGTGTGATTTTCATGCATGCAAGCCTTCTGTGTAAACCAGCATCTGTGTGTCTAAGCTGTTTTACATAAGCTGTTCCCTTAAGTCTTGTAAACACAGTGAGTGCTTCTTAGTGAGTGTATTCATTGTATACTAGTTTGAGTTTGTCTTAGACTAGTGAGCATACTGTTGTATCTGTCATCTCAGCTTGAACTATTCCGCATTCAAGCTTGTTTGTAATTAACAAATTGTTGATAATACATACAAACATTGAGAAAAGAGTGTGTAGTTTTTTAAATTGCTGTATTCACCCCCCCCCCCTCTACAGCTTATAACTATATACTTTGGAAACCTCTCAGGACCTACAACTGGTATCAGAGTAGTTTCGAGTGTGTGTCATTCTAGATCTCTCATTCTCCCAAGTTTCCATGGACAACAGTGCTGCAAATTCTTCTTACTATGACAATGGTTCTATGGGCAAACCTCCAAAATTTAATCATCAAAACTTCTCTGGTTGGAAGTGCAGAATGATGCTCTATTTAGAGAATCTGGACGTACAACTACCAGAGATAGTGATGGAGGGTCCATATGTGCCAACCTCTGTTACTACCATAACTCCAGCGGTTGAAGGAGCTGCTCCTAAATCAGGACCTTTGAGAAAGCAAAAGCTCAATGGTCTGATGAAGACAAGAGATTGGTGGCTCTGGATGCAAAGGCCAGAAACAACCTGGTCATTTCTCTCCCTGATGATGTGTTCAAGCAGATTGAGAAAATGAAGACAGCAAAGGAGATGTGGGATACTTTGTGTACCGTCTATGATGGACCCACAATCACACTGGACAACAGGATCAACAATCTTGTTAGACAGTATGAACTC
>JAANYP010002678.1:61049-98921 GCA_020465985.1 Centrapalus pauciflorus
TGAGTATATTGCTGGCTGGAATGCTGTGGCAATTCTGTGGATGCAGGCAATCAGCTTGAAGATTAGGCCTTGTGTAAGGAAAACTCCATTCTGTGTGATAACAATTGCCATAGCCATCCTAACAACCAGTATTTCATTCAAAACAAAGCCATATTGAAGTCACATCACTCATCAGAGATCACATTCAGAAGTAAGGTGAGGTAAGTTTTATTTCCACAAATGAACAGCTTGCAGACATTTCACCAAACTCGGATGAAACAAGGTTTAATTACTTGTCAGCAAGCTGCATGTAAACAAGAGTGACTATGTTGTCTCAAAGGTCTAAGAATGGTGTGTGTTTTCACACTGCCAGTTTCTCTGAACAGCTTAGGACAGAACAGGTTATACATGTTCTGTACTTAGTCATTGTCTGAAAACCTAACAGCTTGAGGCATACAACAGCTGAACAAAACATTATTTATCGTCCAGCCTGCTCTGATGGTCCAATCTTCCACCTGTTCACTTCTTCCAAACTGTCTTACAAGCCATTGTCTTGTAACCTGTTCAAACGTGAACACAACCTGTCTTACAAAGGAGAGCGGGCTGAAGGCACAGTTTGAAGGGGAAACAGCTTGAAGACTGAGAACCTTGTGTTGACCCTGCTCATCACAGGTTTGACCAACAGTGTAGACCAGAAGTTTAAATTACCTTTCTTTCTAATTAAGTTACTTAATTGATGTTTATTTACTTAATTACTGGCGATAATGTGGTTACGGTGTTAGTGATTAAAGTCAAGTGGTCTGACAAATGTTTCTGACATGGACAACCGTCCGTTTCCGTTAACGAACATTTCAAATCGAACCGCCAAACCTTCTCCTCATACACACTCACATTCAAATCCTATAATACCAAACAAACTGTTTACACTTCGTCTTCCTCATCATTTCCAGAAATCCTCAAGAACCCTAAAATCGACTAAGTGTCTTTGGCTTCTCAAACCTCAAAATTCCCAAATGGCTCACAGACCTAATCCCTTCCCCAGTGTTCGTCGTGATGACGTTGTCAAACACTCGTCAGTCACCACAATGCTGACTATCAAACCCACCACTACATTGCTAGTAACTTACCATTCCCAAAACTATGTGGGGAAGGGTTATGAAGAAATGGTGGAGTTACTTCAAGTTCATCCGTTGAACTACACGCGATGACTGCATCTCCAGGTGTCCTGACCAGGAGATGTTATAGTGAGTTTTGGTACACCTGTGCTTACAACCCAGAAACCAAATTCATCAAGGTACTATTCTCAATGGACTCGACCTGAGATTAGTTCTGATCTGCTCTTGAGGTCCTACATCTGCAACTTCTGCAACTTACGAGAAGCCCCAAGCTGAAAATGATCACAATGGGCAAATCTGCTACTGCCTCTTGTGTGTGGCAGAACCCAAAATAGGAGCAAACACTATTCAGGAAGGACTCTCTCCTACCTACAGTTATCTCTTCGTCTATCAGTGGTGATGTGTTTTGGAAGCAAAGTTGTTTCATTTGACCAACTAAGCAGAGATGAAGTTCCTATCGCCCTACAATTCGTGGATGGACTACCCTTGATATGGTAAATGGATTTTGTGAATTTGAGGAACCTGGTGCAGCAAGAGTCAGACCAGCGGCTGTTCGATATCCCAGTTTCTGAGCCTCATTTTAAGCATGTATGTGGGTGAGCATCTCTATAACTCTCAGCTCTTCTTAGACTGCTAGCATTCCCAGTTAGTGGGAATAGAGTTTTCTATACTCCAGTCCTGCAGAATGAGCCTCCTCTATCCACACCAATGAGGGAGCTGCTGAGGTTGGTGGGGAAGGACCCTCTACGTGTGAGGGTGATCCAGAGACTGCTCCCACCAGAAATCCAAAGCCAGGTCCAAACTTGTAAAGAGGACCCTGGCAACTGCTGAAGCTGGGCCTTTGAAAAAGAAGGCCAAAAAGCTCCATCTGAGTCTGTTCTTTTAGCTTCTGTGGCTGAGGAAGAGCAACTCCTCACCCTGGTTCATTTGTGAGCCTGAAGCTTGTGGCTGGTGCCTCTGTGGCAACAAGAGACATGGACAGGCCAGCCCCACTATTCCTAACCAGTCTCACACCCTGTCCAAACAGATCCTCTCCCCACTCCACAATCACCACATCATCCATCCATACCAACGCAAATCACTAGCCAAAAAGAAAACAACCCACAAAACCACCTCCTCGGTTCCCTCTCAACAAAGTTCAGTTGAAAAAGAAGCAACCCCAACTGCTCTCCTATTGGGAGCAGGTTCAAGCTCATTTGGGAGCTGCTTCACTCCAATCGCAGTCTACCCAGAGTGCAGCTAGACCCCTGTTCTTCCCACAGGAACCAGTTTGTACCAAACGGAGATACCCACATCCACTACCCAGCCTCCCAACAGGCTGAGGATATGGAAAGACAGGAGTCCTCTCCACTCCTAACTGTGTCCCACTGTCCCCTACTCATATCTCCTCACACCCTGAGTCTGCACGAGGTGTCCAGCTGCTGATATAGACCATCAGCAGCTCAGCCTCAAACTCTTCTGCTCCCATGATACAGCTGTCTACACCAACCAGCTGCTGAGGGAACAAAAACCCAAGCTGATGAACCTCAGGGATCATACCATCCCTCTGGTGAGGTTGCTCCCTTCATGCACGTTCCCTCAGCAGGTTCACCACTGCTGATGTTGAAATGCATATCCCCACTCCCATGATGAGGTGCCTTTAAACCAAGGCGACTGCGAAGGGAACCACCACTGGTCTTCATGAGGTGTTGCAAACACATTGCAGCATCTGAAAGGCCCCAAACATCATCCCCTTCTCCTGGTGATGCAGCTACAGCCGCTGCTGAAGGACCTCTTGATCCCTCCAACCTGGGCCATCTTACTTTTGCCCAGGCTATGGAGCTTCTGTCCCAAGTACCTCTTCCCTCTCCATCACATCCTCAAACACCAGCCTCATCATCATCCTCTCCCTCTACCCACTCAAAACAATCCACCCATACACCACCATCTCCTAAAGACCTGCCTTTGAAGGATCAGCATTCTTTGCTGAACAACAAAGTTGGTTCTTTGGAAAACACCATGCACTCCCTACCATCCATCATCTCAGACTCTGTGTCTGAGCAGCTCAAAGGCTTCTTTGATATGTTCAAAGAATCCTTCCCAGTCACTCCCCAAACTGACAACTCTCCACAGCTGATTGCACTCACTGCACAGCTGCAAACTGTATCCAACTCTCTCTCCTTTATCCTCTCCTTACAACAGGACTCTGTGTCCTCTATGGCATCCATTTCCCAACAGCTGTCATCTCTCCTCAATTCTTGCAACACTACCCTTCCTAACACATTGGCCAGCCTGAACACTCTTCTTGGCTCTCTATCAAATACTGTGTCCTCAGACCTTGCTGATGTGCAAGATACTCTTGAAGTCCATCTTGCACAGCTTCAAAGCCTGTTGTTCACAGCATCTGATAGGGAAAACATAGTTAAGCTGACCTCTCTTGCCGATTCCCAAGCCTCTTCTCTTCAGGCCTGTCTTTCCCAGCTTACAGAGGTTAAGGACAACCTGACTTTCTTAGTGACAAGCCTGGTTGGCCCCAAACCTGCTGCCAAAACTGCTGGTAAGCCTGCTGACTTTGTGTCTTCAGGCAGACCAGGTGTTGAAGGTGTTGTTCCATATCCTTCAAAGGGGGAGAAGTCATCTGCCTCGAAGACTAAGTCTAAGGGGGAGAAAACCTCTTCTCCTAAGGAGAAAGCAGTACCTACAACTCCCACTGGTCAACCAGCAGGGACATCTACAGGTACAGCTGAAGGTGCCTCTCAAGCTGCTATGCCTACTCAGGTTGTCTCTCCAAACCCTGCTCAGTCTAAGGGGGAGGAAGTCATTCCTAAGGACAGGCCTAGCAGTAAAAGGAGGCACTTAATTCTAACTGAAGAAGAAGAAGAAGAAGAAGAGGAAATTCCTGAGGCTGCTGTCACTACAGCAGCAGCTAAAGGAAAAGAAAAAGCAGCCATTGATCAACAACAGCAGAAAGCAGTTGATCTTAAGTTTCACAAAGCCAGGGCTAAAGAGATGGGTCTTCCTATGCACAAGTACTTTGAGTTTAGAGAAGAACAGCTTCAAGCTCTGGAGGAATTAAGAAAAGAAGAAGAATCTGCTAAAGCTGCTAAATCTTTTGCACTCCAAGAAGCAAAGAAAATTAAAATGTCTACCTTGGAAGAGCAAAAGAAATTAATGGAAGCTGCTAAGGAATCAGCAGGAGAAAAGGAGGGAGAAAAAGCACAGGGTGCTCAGGTCTCTGTGACCAAGACTCAAGTACCCTCTGCCAGAGCCAAATTCCACTTTGACAACTTGGCTAGAACGAAATTTCATGATGTTGCTACTAGAAGGCTTGCCAAGGAAACTATTGTCAAAGCTGTTCCCATTTCAAGAAAAGGCACACAGTGGAAACTTCAGATCACCAGGATGGGTGCAACAGGCCCTGAAATGGAATCCTACGATCACACTGATGTTGCACAGATGGGATACAGGGAATGGGTGGAACTGGCAGTTGCCTTGAGCCAGTCTAAGTCAGAAACGGCTAAGACTATCAGGGCATACATCAAGAAGCTGATGGAGAGAGTAAGTGAGCTGGGCCTGATTCCAAAAGAAGTAAAAGAGGGTGTCTCTGTGACATACCCCAAAATAAAGGCCAGAAGGACAAAGAAGGATACAGAAATGGAGCTACTCCTTACGCTGATTGAACAGGGCGACTATGCCCTTGAAATAAAAGGAGTTGATCATAGTCTGCCTAAAGGAATAGAGTTTGAGGATGGCAAGATTATTGAAGAACCTGAGCTGGGGGCATTTTTTATAGATCCCCTAACTCAGAAGAAGTGCTTCCAAAGAGCCTCAGAGCTGTACAAAGTTGATCTGAGACAACTTGCCGCCTTCAGACTTGTAGTTTCTTTCAGGCAGTCTAGCAAATGGAGAGCAGCCATCTGGGATCAGCTCAGAGGCTTCTATGAAAGAGGAGAGCTCAATGATCCCAAGTTCATGATCATCAGAAGTGAAATTGAGGAACTTGAGGATACAAGGGAAGAACTGGAAAAGATGGTTCAGGATCCTTCTCCATTGATATGAAGTCCATTTACCGTCTGGGTAGGTGAAGAATGGGGAGCTGTCCATCAGTTGGACAGGCTTGCCATTATCTGCTCTCAACTCAAACAGTCCAAACATCTTGTACATTAGTTGTACATCTTGTACATTACTTGTACATTATTACATAAGTTGTAATTTTTGCTTTTACATTAGTTGTATAATACATTAGTACATTAGTTGTACTCTTGTAAGAACATGTGTTGTTCTAGTATAGTCAAGAATCAGTGTATATATAAACTGATCTTTTACTTTACTGTAATGTTGTAATTTTATTTCAGCAAATGTACTGTAAAAATATATAGTGATTTTTGATAAGACCAGCTTAGACTGGTTACTGCAAATAGGGGAGATTGTTAGGCACAAAAAGGCCTCAGTCAAACCTGTTCCACATCTGAGGGGGAGATTTATAATCAAACCTGTTGATGCATTTGAAGGTTGAATTTAAGGCCTGTTATATGCCTTATTGAAACCTGAAAATGATTTGCAATATCAGTCTAAAGCTGTTCTATATGTTGCATGTGTTGCAACTAAGACAGTTTGTCCAAGCTGCTCTGTCTGCTGAACAGGCTGGACATAAACTGTCTACGCTGCTCTACACTGTTGAGCAGCTTGGGCATTTTTAAAGTGTTCTGTTCTTTGTGAACAGAACCTGTTCTTTGTGAACAGGCTAAACACTTTATGGAATATGTTTCCAAGTCATCATGTATTGTTTTTGACTACAAGATCAGTTTACAAAGTCGAAGACAAAGTGGAAAACAGAACTGCTCAGCCTGCCCAAGCTGTTCTGTAACATGAAGACAAAAGGTTATTTGAAAAAGGGTGACAGACCTTTTTCTTATATCAAAATAGGCCTTTACAGGAAGAAAGACGCAAGTTGACATTCCTAAATTAGTTAAAGCAATGCAACAGTAGACAAAGTAAAAGACAAAAGTTCTGCACATGTGAAGACAAGTCTGCTTTTTAGAAAGTGCAGAAAAGGTTATGTTGTCTTTTCAACAAGACTTCTCCTTTTTCATTCCGTCCAATGAAGATGTTTCTCTTAGATCCTCTAAGTGAGTATAAAAGGAAGCTTCTAAGGTCAGAAAGAAGTGTGAAGAAAGCTAAGTGCTGAAACCAAGAGTGAACGTGCAAGTGTGATTTTCATGCATGCAAGGCTTCTGTGTAAACCAGCATCTGTGTGTCTAAGCTGTTTTACATAAGCTGTTCCCTTAAGTCTTGTAAACACAGTGAGTGCTTCTTAGTGAGTGTATTCATTGTATTCTAGTTTGAGTTTGTCTTAGACTAGTGAACATACTGTTGTATCTGTCATCTCAGCTTGAACTATTCCGCATTCAAGCTTGTTTGTAATTAACAAATTGTTGATAATACATACAAACATTGAGAAAAGAGTGTGTAGTTTTTTAAATTGTTGTATTCACCCCCCCTCTACAGCTTATAACTATATACTTTGGGAACCTCTCGGGACCTACAACTGGTATCAGAGCAGTTTAGAGTGTGTGTCATTCTAGATCTCTCATTCTCCCAAGTTTCCATGGACAACAGTGCTGCAAATTCTTCTTACTATGACAATGGCTCTATGGGCAAACCTCCAAAATTTAATCATAAAAACTTCTCTGGTTGGAAGTGCAGAATGATGCTCTATTTAGAGAATCTGGATGTACAACTGCCAGAGATAGTGATGGAGGGTCCCTATGTGCCAACCTCTGTTACTACCATAACTCCAGCGGTTGAAAGAGCTGCTCCTGAAATCAGGACCTTTGAAAAAGCAAAAGCTCAATGGTCTGATGAAGACAAGAGATTGGTGCCTCTGGATGCAAAGGCCAGAAACAACCTGGTCATTTCTCAGTTAAACCTATATATTAGGGGTGAGCAGAATCCAAACCGGAAACCGAAAAACTGAAAAACCAAACCAAAAAACCGTTAAACCGAAAAACTCAAAAAACAAACCAAAAATCTGATAACCTAAAAAAACCGAAACCGAAATAACCGTTCCAGACGGTTTGGGTTCGAATTGTACCTCAAAACCGAACCGAAAAATTTGGAACCGAACCGGATTAATAAACAATTTAATTTTTTTATATATTTATCATATTAGTCTAAAAGATAAATAAAATATATCTACTTATCTAGGTTATTAAGATCTACCTACTGTTTAATGTTTACTACTCCACGGTCTCGCTTCTGCGCCTCCTCTTTACATGTTCGACTCCACAGCTCCAAATTGAATTCTTCAAACCTGATGTCGTGTAACATCCCAATTTTGGGAAAGGTACGTGGAATTAATTCGTTGGAGTAAATTAATTAATTTGGGACCCGACGATATAAATTTGTGTTTTATGATATTGGGATCATATATTGGGTGTCGGAACGAGTTATAACCAAAACGTATATAATGTTTACCTCCTTGCTTGCTTGGTTTCATAATTCCCATTTCAAAGTCAGGAGCTAAACGTGTGTGTGTGTGTGTGTGTGTGTGTGTGTGTGTGTATATATCTTCTGATTCCAGCAACAAGAATTCAAAGGTTAGCCTGAGATTGAGCTATTAATTTATCATCTTCTCTCTTCAAGTTGGCTCCAAGGTTGAAGGTCGTGGGTCTTATATTGTTGATTGTTACCTACTGATTGAATTAAGTTTAGTTATGTTTGTGAGAAAATTCAGGATGATGTAATCAGGTAAAATCGAGTTATGGTTGGGATAGGGGTAATTCCCCTGACTGTGATAAAACAAAGCAAAACTGCTCCTGTTCGTTCGAGAGCGCGGCCGCAATTCCCTGATCGTGGGTCGCGATGTTCTTGAGAGGAGCCCGGGCCGCGTTTCCTTGGGCGCGATGGGTCGCTGGCGGTTCGGGTTGAGCACGGGCCATGATGCGAGCGCGGCCGGGATCGGGTGAGCGTGACCACAACCAAGATAATCAGCGTGACCGCGACTCTTTGAGCGCGACCGCGATCTGGCTAGGGTTAGGGTTAGGGTTTTGGCCTTCATGAGTCTTGTGTTTGAGTATTCGGGTTTGTATGTGTTTCTTGGGAATTGTGTATAGAGTTATTGGGTTGTGATTGTGATTGATCTACGCGGATTTGGCTATAAAAATCAAAAGAATGAAGAAAGCCTAAGTTATACCAAATACCACTGGCAGTGTACCAGTCGTAAATAGTACAGCTTGAAGCTAACCTCGGGATTTATTGATCATAGGGAACGGCAATAAGAAACGAGATACCGATACTAGGATGGTCACTAATATCTAGCCATTGAGAAAGGATGAGGATGATTCTAATCATAAATATTTAAACTAATAGGCCGATTAATAAAAAAGAAAAGCTATAAAACTAAAAACACGAGAAAATATCAGATATAATTAAAGCAACACTCCCTTGGGCACGTCTTTTAGGATTAATGGAGTAAAAAGGTGAATAAACTCTTAGGATGTTTTTGGTCAAAGAAATGTAAGTTAGAATTTAATCCAACTGTTTTAATCTTTTAAGTTCAAGAGTTTGAAACTTTGATGTAAAACTGATTCATGAACACGCTTTATTAATTTTAGAAAATCAAGTATGGAGTTCTCCAGTATTCCCCAATTCCGTAAAATCAATAGAAAATGTCTTTTACGATTAATTAAGTCAACTAAATCTAGCTTTCAGAGATTAAATCTGTCTACACGTTAAGCGCTCGGAAGTATCTCTAAACATTCAATTTAGCCGCATAAACATAATCAAGTCTAAGGAAATCAAAGATTAAACTAATCATATGATCACAATATTGCTAAAGACTAATTTGCATACAATGATTTCATAATTTATTAACTAGTCACTATCTCATACTCACAATAATACAAGAAATAACAACCAATTAATAAATTACATAAATTTGATTAAGTTTATAAAAGCAGAATTTATAATCAATAATAATTATCACAATAATGCTAGAAAATCAACTATAACACAGATTCTACCAATATTAATCGTATGAATAAAAAATACATCAATGAATCAAACAATTTTTTTGAATTCATATTTTTCATGCAATTCACTCACATACAAACAATCAATATGAACAATTAACAATCAAACACAATATATTGAATGATTAATAGAGAGAATATTACATTGAGGTTTCGGATTTCTTGCTAAGCAAACTTCTTCTCTCTAATCTGAATTGTGATGCATGTAAACTTCTCAGCATTCGTACTACTCAACATTACAATAAACTTCTATTTATATACACAATATAACTATTGTGTATTTACAATTCAGTCCCTGAACTATTACAAAATATTGTTTTCAACTCTATTTATTATTACCAACAATCTCCCCCTTAGAGATGAAAACAATTTTCAATTAAAGTAATGTTCATTTTGATTCTTTTCTTGAATCTTCTTCTTTTGTTTGATGTTTTCTGGGACTTCAAAACTCTGTCTCTCTCCTCTTTAATCTCTGAATCTTCAGATAAAAATTTCTTCTTCATTATCTCTCTCTGATCTTCTCATCTCTTCTTCTCTGACTTTCTCTTTTCTTGATAGCACACTCCCTGTTGAATCATGAATAACTCTCGATTCTTTCCCATGATCAATCATCTTGAAGTGATTTAGCCATTGTCTACAGTTGACTTTGAACTACTCAATAGTTGTCTCTGAAATTCAGCTTTTCTCCCCCTCATGATGATCAAAAAGAATATGAACATCATGCAAAATCTTCAGAGACATTGATTCATCGAAGATTACACTAGATGAAATACAACAACAATTACAATTTCAAACATATTACAAATTGATTTTCTCCCCCTCAAATTGATATCCTCTTCCCTATACTAAATAAATCTATATCACTCCCCCTCAAAAAGTTCACTCCCCCTCGAATGGATACTATAACTTTTCAGAACAAAAACAAAGCTTTTCAACTTTGGAGAAAATGAAACATATTCATTTTGTGAAATAACGAGTCCAGGTCCACATAGGATTCCTGTTTGCACAATAGAATTAATCTATGTGACCTGCTTTCAGCGCTAGCATGATGTTAACACTGGTAGGATTTCCAAATAGTCATCGTGAAATCCTTTATCATGAAAGAATCACTCTTATTTGTTCCGGCTTAGTCACTTTGGACTAGCAGTTTATAGTCACGCAGACTGTTAGACTCGATGTGTCCTAAAAGTGTATAAAATAAGCTGTAGACACAATGTGCATTAAATGAGGTCGGAGACCGGAGCAACTGTCTTCCTTGTTTCAATATCAATAATATCCAAATGATATATCGATAGAAATGTGTTATATCTCCGTGATTATAGAAACAGAAATCTTTTGAAAGATAACTGAGCAGTTGGTGGGGTTAAGTGCATGCGTCACTGGGTTCATGACGTCTTTTTCAATATCAAGTCGCCTAGGGCTTGACAGATTATGTGGATTACCCAGCCGACACAGTTTAGGTAGGATTTTCTTTTCTTTTAATCCTTTCTCAACTCTCAGCACTCAGCATTTTTCAACTAAGCTCCCTCCGGCTCACTTTTGAGAAATAAATTTGGTCAGCTTTATAACAAAAGCATGATCTGATGCACCACCATCTCCTTTCAATATCAATATCCCTCTCATTTACATTTTATCTCTGCTCGACCCTGTCAGTATCCCGTGATAACTCACTTCTCAACTAATAGACCAAAAGAACCCTCACCCGCACAATCTATAGATGGTTTGCTTCTTGGCTAGGTCTTCCGGTTCTGATTAGACCATAGAAGCGATATTTATGCCTATCACTCAGATTGGTGCATAATCAGAGTCAGTAGAAAGATTTTCAGCTTTGAATCTCAAGGGATATCGGAGAGATTATATTCAGATAATATGGGAGATATCAGAATGAAATAGAAAATCTAATATATGATATGAAAAGAACAAGATTTTCTTGTAAGAATCAGCACTTGGTAGATCACTAGAGAATCCAGTATAAATTGGAAGCATTGTAGAATCTCAGAAGAAATGAGATTATGAAAATCAAATAGAATTATGAAAATAAAAGAGAGTAGATCATTTAATCTCAATGATAGATTCAGAAATTCATAAAAAAAAAAAATTTAGCTCAAAAACTCTTTTTATGTGTGTATCAAATATTTTCGTGAAAAATCACACACAGTTTTGAAAAATGTCATTGTCAAAGTGCGTCTGAAACTCCCCCTTGAAATAAGCACACACAATTAGTCAACTCATAGAAATGAAATCAGGAGCAAAAAATTATAAAAATAAATCTCCCTCTTTATAAAAATAAAACTCCCTCTTTGTCAATTTCAGCTTCGGAGTTGAATTCAGGGCAGGAATTCCAGTAAGATTTGTCTCTCAGACTCGGTATCTAATCTAAAATGATTAGAAGCCATATGTCGCGGAAGCTCGGGTTTCAGTCTGATGTAACTGAAAGTCTTTGTCTCTAGTTCATTGAAGTCCGCGTTTTAGCTTGAATTAACTAGAAACCAACTTTGAGTTGAAGCATGGGTCTTGACCTGAAATAATCAAGAGCCTATTGAAATGAAGAACGGGTTCTTATCTGAAATGATAAGAAACCTGAAACCTGCAAAATTTAAGATGTCTTTGATATCCAAACAGATTTGGATCCAGACTTGTTAGCACTTTTGGGTACCCATTTCAAAACGGGTTTTGGTACCCACTTGTACTTGGGCTTAGGTACCCATTGCAAGTTATAACTATCAGCTTCTCTCTCAAAAGCAGAAAACAAATTTCTTTGAGTATGATAGAATTGAATATCTGAAATTCTAAAGAAACTTGAATTTGAATGATCAGACTTTTGCGAACTCTTCTTTTTGAAAAACTGTCCGGTTCTTGCCTGTTTCTGATAATACTTGGTATTTTTATGTGAAAATGTTTTCTGATTAGAATGACCAGTATTTTCGGAAACTTTATGAAAATTTGACTTCGAAGATTCGCCGGTGTAAATCTTGACCGGAAGTTGGTCAACAACTTTATCTTTGCTTCTGTGTATCTTTAACAGATACTTAAGTTTAAGATCTAAAGAAGAATCAAATTTAGAAAATTCAGTTGGATTCTTTTCACTTTTTGTAGATAAATCAGATTGATCAACTTTAGATTTTGAACAAACTGAAGGATCTTTAACCTCTGATTCTTTTGAAGAAGAAAATTCATTAAATTGTTTAGAAAGATGAAGTATCCGATCTTCTAATCCTTTGATAATGACCAAATAAGAAATTCTGTCATTATCAAATGATTGTAAATCAGTTTTAAAAGGTTGTTCTTTTATTAAAAACATCTTTCTTTTCATCTTCAAACAACTTAGATTTTGTTTTAAAATCTTGTTCTTTCAGTAAGAACGCATGTCTTTCCTTCTCAAGAGAATCTTTAGTTAAAGACAACTCTTTTTCAAGAGCAAAAAATTCTTCCGATTTGTTTAAAACACAATTTTGATCAGTATGATTTGTCTTAGAAAGTAATTCTTCAAGATCTTTAACTTTCTTGTAAAGATCGGATCTTTCAGGCAAAAGATATTTGAGTTGAGTTGCAGTCTGAAAAGTTTCTTGTTTCAGCTCATCAAGTTCTTTAAGTAATTCAGATATTTTCAATTGATGAGCACAACTCTAAGAAATTTGTTTTTCTTTTAAGCTCTGAATTTCTTCGTTCAATATTTGTACGTCACGTAACTCCAAATGTTTATCAGTATTTAACTAAACGAGAATGTCGTAACTGTTCTTACGAATCTTTTCAGATTCAGTAAGTTTTGCAATTAGTTCAGACTTTGAACATTTTTCATATTCCATTATGAATTGCAGAAAAATGAACTTCCAAGATCTTTTATGGAAAAATTGAGTGAATTCTGATAAACTTTGAAAACCTATTTCAGTAAATGATAACTTGCAAAAAATCATAGATCTCGGTTTAAGCTTCGTTTTGGCGTATAGTAGGCCTTCTAACGATGTTCCAGTCAAAAGTTATGGTCAATTTAAGCAGCAAAGGTCAAATTGTCAAAACTCGAATGCTTAATAATCAATCTCGAATGAAGCATAATGAAACTCGATTGAAGCTTAATAAAACTCGATTGAAGAAGGTTGAAACTCGAATGGTTATGAATGAAACTCGAATGAATCTTTATAAAACTCGAATGATAAAGTATGAAACTCGAATAACAAGGGATCAAACTCGGTCAAAGCATTGATAAAACTCGGTCAAAGCACTAAGCAAACTCGAATGAACTTGAATGGACTTTGATGAAACTCGATTGGAGTGTTATAAAACTCGGTTAAAGCTTCATAAAACTCGAATAAAGCTTCATAAAACTCGAATAAAGCTTTCGTAAAACTTGAATAAAGCCTTCATAAAACTCGAATAACACTAAGAATGCAGTTTTGCCCGAGATTCAACCGTTTTTGACAGATTCAAGTCAAAATCCATTAAAAAAAATTATTTAAAAATTTCACATATTGATCTACAAATCACAACGAAGGCTCTTTATGATAGCAAAAACAACTTTTGTGAAACAACTTTATCCAATTTTTGATTAAAAACCAAAAATCGATCAAAATACCTCAAGAACACACACTTTTTCAAAAAATCTGAAATTTCTCAATTAAATTCTGTGTGTTTAGATATAATATTTGATGCTTATATCATCAGATTCGCCTTTAAATTTCACACATTCGATCCAAAATTCATTCCATTTCATCCACAAAGTGAAAATCCACTAATGATTTTCTGAAATTTAAAAATTTCGAATGTAACAGTGTTCAAATATTTTTAAAATTCAGATTCAAATTCACTCAAATTTAGCCATATTTGGCTCTGATACCAATTGTGAATTCATATTTTTCATGCAATTCATTCACATACAAACAATTAATATGAACAATTAACAATCAAACACAATATATTGAATGATTAATAGAGAGAATATTACATTGAGGTTTCGGATTTCTTGCTAAGCAAACTTCTTCTCTCTAATCTGAATTGTGATGCATGTAAACGTCTCAGCATTCGTACTACTCAACATTACAATAAACTTCTATTTATTTACACAATATGACTATTGTGTATTTACAATTCAGTCCCTGAACTATTACAAAATATTGTTTTCAACTCTATTTATCATTATACCCAACAATTTTCAACCAAAACCATCAAATACTCAAGTAATCCATATAAAAACTTAACCTAAGCAAGTGTTTATCCAAACTACTCACTAATCGTGATAATAACAATAAAATAAACGAAATCTATAATAATTACACCATCATAGAAAATTAAATAGAAAAGAGTGTACCAATATCGGATGAAAAACTCAAAATAAACGGCAACCGAATTTAATCTACTCCAATAACAGAATGCTTTAGCTAATCTAACCCTAACTATGATACAAAATCGAAAACACTACTTACACCTACTAGTCGCACCTTAAAGTGTGTGAAAAAGACGACCACAATAAGATAAATACGAAGTTGCCCTAAAATAAATCGCTGCTGTCTTTTTAATCAGATCTGACGTGTCGTGATCATGACAAAAGTCATGGTCACGAGCCTGAGTTGTGGTCATGACAAAAGTCGTGGTCACGAGCTGTCTGGCTATAGCAAACTCATTCCAGCTTCAAGGGAGGTCTGCTAAATCCGTGAATTCAACGTTTTCGCTCAATTTTTCATCTTTTTGGCAACACGGCGGCTTCAAACCTACGAAATACAAATATGAAGCAAATCAATACCATTTCCACGTATATCGAAGCTAAAACCACCAAAATGTAAGACAAAATGATACGAAAAATATATACAAATGACATTATATAAGTGATATAGAATTGTCAAATTGTAATTCCAGGGTCTCGAGATTGATAGGGTTGGGGACGGGCAGGGGACCGAGACTTGAGTAGTGAGACATCAGGGTCAGGTGAGTTTGCATGTTTTTCTGAGATACTTGTACGATTATTTATTTAAAAGTTGCATGATCTTTTACTGAGCTTTTTATGAGTTTACTATAAGTTTTTTACGAGTTTTATCGAGATATTATCATGCATGTATTATACATCCTTATTGTGAACTGTGTTTATTTATATGAGATTTGGGACACACGAGCTACCGAGTTACTAAACCGTACGGCTGGGCAGGGGTCGGGTCGCTCCCGATTCTCTTTTGTGCTCCTGACGACCGCTTTGTGCGGTCTAGGGATTTGGGTATGTGGATTAACCCACACGGGTTGAGTACCTATCTGAGCTATCTTGTGGGATCTCATATTACTTATTCAGTAGAGAACGCTGAACGTTTTATTACTGAGTTTACTTACTTTATTGAGTTTTATAATCGTACACTAACACTTGCATTCTCACCAGCTTTAGCTGACCTGTGTTTATATGTGTGTATCTCAGGTGACCAGAGATCTAGTAGGCCTGCTAGACTCAAGTAGGTTTACATATGTTTATACGAGGAGTTAGCTACCTTCCTTATAGGTAGTTATATTTTGGGGACTATGTAAATACTTCGGATATGATATGCTGTGACCAGGGACTTCCGTGACTTAATTATGTAAATTAAAGTTCTAAATTATCTGGGTTTCCGCGTATGTGCATTGGGAATAGTTAGGGACTATTATATTATATATTTGTTGTCGTGTTATTGACGTGGCAATTGGGACTAGTTCGAGGGTGTTACAAGTATGGTATCAAAGCCTAGGTTTAAGAGATTAGGTATCTAGTGGATGCTTAAGCTTAAACCACAGAGTCTAGATCCTTGGATTGTAATCTGAAGTAGATCACTTAGGTGATAAATGAGTAGTGTGTAGTGCTATGTAGAGTTAACATGTGTGATTATCCTTATTGTGCAGTTTATTATGGACTGCCAGGGCAGCGGGCCTCAGGGTGATGATTTTAGGGGTGAAGAGTATGTGCGTATATCAGACCTTTATTCTATGATAGGTCAGTTATTCAATGAGCGCTTTCCAGCGCAGTGTGTGTGTAGGGTTCAGGGTGTATTGCCACCGCCCGAGGTTGGGCAGAGTTTGAGGGCTGGTGCTTCGTCTATCCAACCGATGAGAGGGTCCTTCAAGGACTTCATGATGGGCCACCCTTCTGAGTTTTCTGGAGGAGTCGTTGCCTCGAAGGCACTTGACTGGTTGTGAGAGATCGAGGCTGCTTTTCGGATAGCCCATGTTGACCAAGTTGATCGGGTGAGCTATGCCTCCTACCTTCTGAAAGGAAGAGCGCTGCGATGGTGGAGTTCTGTTGTAAGTACCCGGGGGATTGATGAGGCGTATCCAATGTCATGGGAGTAGTTCCGCGTTGAGTTTGAGCTGCAGTATTGCCCTAGGATACGAGACGTGAGTTAGATCGTGAGTTCATTCATCTGCAGCTAAGATCCATGTCTGTTCATAAGTATATCGATGTGTTTAATGATAGGTCCCAGTTTGCGCCACATCAGGTGGCTACAGAGGACCGTAAGGTCAGCATGTTTATTGAGGGTTTGAGGTCTGACATCATGGAGTTTGTGGGGATGCTGCTTGACCCCACCTTTTCATCAGCTATGGAGTATGCCCGCCTTCGGAAGCGGGAGATTGAGAGGCAGAGGGAGCAGCCGGCTCCCCAGAGACAGCGTGTAGAGCAGCCGGGGTAGGGCCAGAATTCGGGATCTTCGCGATTTTATAGAGAGAGCCGGCAGGGCGGATATTCGGAGCAGAGAGGTCAGGGTTTCGGGGCCAGGCGAGATCGAGGCCGGGATGAGAGGCAGCCCGGAGTTGGTCAAAGTGAAAGTCAGGGTCCGGGTCAGAGGCAGCAGGGTCAGAGTCAGTGGCAGAGCCAGAGCCAGGGCAGTGTTGGTAGGGGATCCAAAGATTTAGGGAGTAGGGTTGGGAGTTCAGCAGAGGTTGAGAGAGATTGCCAGTGGTGTCATCACCGTCATGCAGGGCCCTATGCCCTAGAGCACCTTCGATGTTTCAGATGTGGCTAGTTTAGTCACACTGCTGTTGCGTGTACCTCTCAGGAGTCACTCTGCTTCCGAAGTGGAAAACCAGGTCATATGTCGCGGGACTGTCCGAGTTCAGGAGCGGGGTTCCCAGGGTCGACTTCTAGTGGGGCCGGGGCATCAGGATCGTCGTCAGCACCCCGTGGAGGAGGAGCATCGAGGGCTAGAGGCCGAGTTTTTCAGGCCACGACTAAGGAGGCGCAGGAGCCGCCTGATGTTGTTTCTGGTACGTGCATCCTTGATGCATTACGTGCCTTTATTTTGTTTGATTCGGGATCCGATAGTTCATATGTATCTTCATCTTTCTGTGATTATTATTCTGTGTCTTTATCTAAGTTGCATGTTTTCGTTATTGTTGAGCAAGTAGATGGTAGTACCATATTAGTGAGTCGTATCTATAGAGATTGTGTATTTGAGATAGATGGCCATCGATTCTCCATAGATCTGATGACGACGGATATTAGTAGCTTCGATGTGATTATCGATATGGATTGGCTGACAGCGCGTCAAGCGGATATCTTCTGTTCAAAGAAGATGATTCAGAACCCTGTTTCAGAGTCAGAGTCAGCGACCGTGTAGGGAGAGAGGCGTCGAGGAGATGTGAGTATTGTGTCTATGGCGCGGGCACAGAGATATATAGCGAAGGGATGTGTCACATACTTAGCTTATGTGGTAGATGCAAAGAAGGAGAAGAAGGAGGTCGGCGAGATGCCAGTGTTTAGAGATTTTCTTGATGTGTTTCCCGATGAGTTGTCAGGGCTGCCGCCAGATCGACAGGTCGAGTTTCGGATCGACCTAGTTCCAGGAGCAGTGCCTATTGCACGTACTCCTTATCGATTAGCATCGACTGAGATGTGCGAGATGATGACGCAGTTGCAGGATTCGTTGGATCGTGTGTTCATCCACCCTACTTCTTCCTCGTAGGGAGCCCCTATGTTATTTGTGAAGAAGAAGGACGGGACGATGCGTATGTGTATAGACTATAGGGAGCCAATAGTGTAACGGTGAAGAACCGTTATCTGTTGCCGAGGATTGATGATCTTTTCGATCAGCTTCAGGGGGCGAGTTACTTCTCTAAGATTGATCTGCGCTCCGGGTATCATCAGTTGCGAGTCAGAGATGAGGACATACCGAAGACGGCGTTCAGAATCAGATATGGTCATGATGAGTTCTTAGTCATGTCGTTTGGGCTGACTAACACCCCATCAGCATTTATGGACCTGATGAATAGGGTCTGTAGGCCGATGCTCGACTGATTTGTGATAGTGTTTATGGATGATATTCTGATGTATTCGGGGAGCAGTGAGGAGCACGGCCAGCATTTGTGATAGGTGTTGAGTACGTTATAGCGAGAGAGGCTATACGCCAAGCTTTCAAAGTGCGATATCTGGCTTCGAGAGGTGCAATTTTAGGGCACGTGGTGACGAGTGAAGCGGTGAAGGTGGATCCCGCTAAGATTGAGGCGATTATGAGTTGGGGCCAGCCCACTTCTGTATCAGAGGTTTGGAGTTTCTATGGCTTAGGTAGATATTATAGGCGGTTTATAGAGAACTTTTCGCGGATTGCGGTGCCATTGGCAATGTTGACGCGTCAGTCTGTGCCATACTGAGGAACAGGAGAGTGCCTTCCTAGAGTTGAATAATCGGCTGTGTAGGGCTCCGATTTTATCGTTGCCAGAGGGTTTCGAGGACTTCGCCTGTATTGTGATGCCTCGTTTACATGGCTGGGGTGCGTACTGATGCAGAGAGGTAAGGTGATTGCTTACGCCTCAAGACAGCTTTGGAGTTACGAGTTCAGTCGTCCGGTGCATTATCTAGATGTGGACGCCATTAACTTTGCTTTGACGGTATGACGACACTATCTTTATGGGAAGCGATTTACGGTGTATACCAATCATAAGAGTCTGCAGTATTTGTTCAGCCAGAAGGAGCTGAACATGAGACAGAGGCGCAGTATGGAGCTCCTGAAGGATTATGATTGTGATATTCGGTACCATCCATGGAAGGTTAATGTGGTGGCCGACGCTTTAAGCTGGAGATCCTACGAGCTGACAGTCACGTCTAGAGCTTCCAAATTAGAGGTCACGTCGACCTTGATTGACAGCTTGCAGTTAGCTCAGGAGAAGGGGCTAAGAGAGGAGAATGTGCAGAGAGAGAGAGAGAGAGAGATTAGTAGGGCAGCTTGAGTTGTTGAGCCGAGATGATAGAGGGTTGATGATGCTCCGTGACCGAGTATGGGTTACCAGAGTAAGGAATTTGAGACAGTTGATTCTAGACGATTCCCATAATCTAGATTGTCTATCCATCCAGGCAGTACGAAGATGTACAGAGATCTGCGAATTCATTACTGGTGGCCGGGGATGAAGAGGAAGGTTGGGAAGTATGTTGAGGCGTGTATGACGTGTTTGAGGGTTAAGAGTGAGCGCCAGAAGCCTCATGGCAGACTTCAGCCGCTAAATATCCTGGAGTGGAAGTGGTATGATATCACCATGGACTTCATTGTGAGACTTCCGCGGACTGTGCGTGGGAATGATATGATTTAGGTTATCATTGATAGACTCACGAAGAGCGCTCATTTCTTGGCTATGCGCGGGACTATATCGATGGATCTGTTAGCGCGCCTCTACATTAGCGAGATCGTGGCGAGACACGGGGTTCTAAGATCGATCACTTCTGAGAAAGATAGCTAGTTTGTATCGCGATTTTGGCAGAGCTTCCAGAGAGAGTTGGGCACTCGAGTTCAACTCAGTTCACCTTACCATCCGCAGACAGGGGGTCAGACAGAGCGGACCAATCATTCGCTGGAGGACATGCGGCGGGCTTGTGATATTGATTTTGGGGGAAGCTGGGATCTTCATTTGCCGCTTATTGAGTTTGCTTATAATAACAGCCACCATGCATCAATTGGCATGCCTCCGTTCGAGGCTCTTTATGTGCGTAAGTGTTCGACGCCCGTGTGTTTGGGTTTGGGGAGCGTCCTATCAGCAGGCCAGAGGTTCTTCAGGAGACTAGCGACAAGGTCGCTATGATTTAGGAGCGAACTAGGACAGCTCAGAGCCGGCAGAAGAGTTATGCAGATCGCCAGATGTCAGAGTTAGAGTTTCAGGTCGGGGACTTAGTTATGTTGAAGGTCTCACCCTGGAAGGGGATTTTTCGGTTTAGGAAGTGAGGTAAGCTTGGTCCGCGTTATATTGGGCCGTTTGAGGTTATCTAGAGGATCGGAGATTAGGCTTATCGCCTGAATTTGCCTTTAGAGCTATCGGGAGTTCATAATGCGTTTCACGTCAGCCATCTTCGTAAGTGTTTGGCTCGCGATGATCAGCGAGTGCGCTTATCCGAGATCGAGGTTGATGATAGACTCTAGTATGCTGAGCAGCCTGAGACAGTGACAGATCGGAAGGTAATGAAGCTACGCAATAAAGAGGTGTCGTTGTTATTAATGCAGTGGAAGCATCATAAGATTACCAGCGCTACGTGGGAGCCAGAGTCAGAGATGCGTAGACGTTATCCTCATCCATTTGCTTCGAGCTAGATTTTTAGGATAGAATCTTCATAAGGAGGAGGACTTGTAACATCCCAATTTTAGGAAAGGTACGCGTAATTATTTCATTGGAGTAAATTAATTAATTTGGGACCCGGCGATATAAAATTTGTGTTTTATGATATTGGAATCGGATATTTGGTGTCGGACCGAGTTATAACCAAAATTTATATAACGTTTACCTCCTTGCTTGCTTGGTTTCATAATTCCCATTTCAAATTCAGGAGCTAAACGTGTGTGTGTGTGTGTATCTTCTGATTCCAGCAACAAGAATTCAAAGGTTAGCCTGAGATTGAGCTATTAATTCATCATCTTCTTTCTTCAAGTTGGCTCCAAAGTTGAAGGTGAGTTGAGCTTCAAATTCATGGGTCTTATATTGTTGATTGTTACCTATTGATTGAATTAAGTATAGTTATGTTTATGACTAAATTCGGGATGATGTAATCGAGTAAAATCAAGTTGTGGTTGGGATTGCTGTAATTCCCCTGGCTGTGATAAAACATAGCAGAACTGCTCCTGTTCGTTCGTGAGCGCGGCCGCGAACCCCTAGTCGCGGGCCGCAATGTTCTTGTGAGGAGACCGGACCACGTTGCCCTGGGCGCGATTGGTCGCGGGGGGTTCGGGTTGATTACGGTCCGTGATGCGAGCGCGCCCGGGATCGGTTGAGCGCGGCCGCGATCCTGCTATGGTTTGGGTTAGGGTATTGGGCTTCGTGAGTCTTGTGTTTGAGTATTCGGGTTTGTATGTGTTTCTTGGGATTGTGGATAGAGTTATGGGGTTGTGATTGTGATATGGAATTGTCTTGTTGTAATTCCAGGGTCTCGAGATTGATAGGATTGGGGACGGGCAGGGGACCGAGACTTGAGTAGTGAGACTTCAGGGTCAGATGAGTTTGCATGTTTTTCTGAGATACTTGTACGATTATTTATTTAATACTTGCATGATCTTCTGAGCTTTTTATGATATTACTTTGAGTTTTATCGAGATATTATCATGCATGTATTATAGAGCCTTATTGTGAATTGTATTTATTTATATGAGATTTGGGACACACGAGCTACCGAGTTACTAAACCGTACGGCTGGGCAGGGGTCAGGTCGCTCCAGATTCCCTTTTGTGCTCCTGACGACTGCTTTGTGCGGTCTAGGGATTTTGGTACGTGGATTCATCCACGTGGGATGAGTACCTATCTGAGCTATCTTGTGGCATCTCATATTACTTGTTCAGTAGAGAACGCTGAACGTTTTATTACCGAGTTTACTTACTTTTATTGAGCTTTATAATCATACACTAACACGTGCATTCTCACCAGCTTTAGCTGACCTGTATTTATATGCGTGTATCTCAAGTGACCAGAGATCTAGTAGGCCTGCTGGACCCAAGTAGGTTTACATCTATTTATACGAGGAGTTAACTACCTTCCTTAAAGGTAGTTATATTTTGGGGACTGTGTAAATACTTCGGATATGATATGATATGACCAGGGATTTCATGACTTAATTATGTAAATTTAAGTTCTAAATTATCGGGGTTTCCGCGTATGTGCATTGGGAATAGTTTATATTATATCTTTGTTGACGTGTTATTTATGTGGCAATTGGGATTAGTTCGAGGGTGTTACATGTCGCCTCACCAGTCCACCACGAACTATCGATCGCAGCCCCAACAACGTCGACCACCAGTAACTCGGACACAGCACCACCATCTTTTCAACCCGAGCCCCTCCAATCCACCACAGGCTTCGACTTTTCTAGTCCGTTGAGGCATCTCTTCACCTTCAGCTTCTGTCTACTCCAATCTCTCCAACCACTGAACTAGTTAAAAGGTTTGTGGTTTACAAATTTTGTGAGTTTGATTTGATGTTAATATGCTAGTATTTTGTACTTTAGGTTTTATAGATTTAGGTTTTGGGATGTAAACACATGCCTATTACAGAATTAGGTTTTCATATTTGATCTTAATAATTAATATGCTAGTATTTTAGGATTAAGGTTTTTCAGATTTCATGTTTTGACTTTTGAATAATTGTACGTGTTAACTTGATTTATAGTTGCTACTTGATTTAAAATTATGAATGTAGTTGTCAATCTATGAATGTAGTTGATTTTGTAACTTGATTAGAAATTATTTAACATGAATAATTAAACCCCAAACCCAAACCGTTTTTATGAAACCGAAAACCCAAAAACCATGGGTGCAAACCAAAAATTCGGTAACCCAAACCGAACACATGTCGAACGGTTTCTCAAATCCAGAAACCGAAATTTTCTGTTTGGATTCGGATTGGAGTAGAAACTGAACCGAACCGCCACATGCTCACCCCTATTATATATATAGGGGTTCAATGGAAAACTCATATGCATCAGAAAATCTTGGACCACCAATATGCATTACAATGAGACCTCATATGAGTCGTTAAAGGTAATATTGGAAATTGTAATCCATATATTTAATTTTTGAAGAACAAAAATAAAATAAGATGATTTTAGTAAATTCCTACAATGATTCCATATTTATGTTGGAGAATTTACAATCATTAAAAATTAATAAAATCCTAAACCACCACTTCCTCTCTTTCTTTGGCCTCCATCACACATCCATATCCGATCACTTTTTTCTACGGCCTCTGTTGCCGTCCGTCTTTTTTTTTTGTTTTATAGGTCTTCGCCACCGATCGGCCTCCATCACATAGAGGTTTTCCGGCCTCCCTTCATGTAATGTGTTGCATCAGAAAATCGAGAGAGAGAGAGAGAGAGAGAGAGAGAGAGAGAGAGAGAGAGAGAGAGAGAGTTTCTACACGGATGTCTCGATTTTCAACATAATTATTTTGATTTCTTCAAATTGTATCAATCGAAAAATGGTGTATATTGACGATGCAGTAGTGTGAAACACATTATATTGACGATGCGTATGTAAGTGTATTATCAATCTAATATGAAATTTTTTATTTGGTGAATTTAATGCATCGTTTTGCGTAACAATAATATTAACGATGCATGTGAGACTTTGTTTTGCATAAAAGTGATTGATTATGCAATAGTGATTTTGATTTGCATAGGATTGATATTTGAAGGAGTGCATCGTGATTATAGAGTGATGCAGTAGTGATTTTGGTTTTGCATGAATTAATATTGAAGATGACGATGAAGATTTGAAGGCGTTGCATCGTCTTTTTGTGAAGTACATCATCATCATTTTGTTGGAGTTTATCGTTCTTTTTATGAAGTGCCGAATACATCATCGTTTATGATTTAATGTTGAATTCAAAGATGATTATAAAGATTTGATGGAGCATATATTGATGTTTTTCTAAAAGACATAATGTAGATAGTTTTTAAATTTAGAATAGTGTATTAATTATGAAATTAAATTTATATATAAAAATAATAAAATTTCAAATTAAAAATATATTATGTACCGAAAATACCCTTGTGCGTTTTCTTCTAAATGCACTGTGATGTGTGAATCTAAAAATGCATATGCATCAAATCTAAGGGCTATGATTGGTTTTCCAATGCTTTCCATTGAACCCACACACACACAAAAGTGAAATGAGAGAGATGAAGCATTAGTGAGACATTTAATCAACAAAGGGAGAACCAAGCAAGTATTTCTATTCATAGAGTCAAATGACCAAAACTTAGCGCACGCCAAATGTGAATGCCACACTACATGTTTTCTTTCTTTCTAAAGTCAGCTTAGAACCCTTATACATAGACGACTTATGTTGCGTGTTAAAAAAACCGAAACCCAATAATTCATGTTATTTAATTGTTGGTTTTCTTGGGACCGTGTGTCTATATATACATATATATAAGATCATTGCAGAACTTAAATTTAGTGTAGAACTGTAGAACCAATATCATCCATAAATTAGATTAATCTAGTGGTCTTGATTAAAAGAGTCAAGTTTGGAATTAGTGAAAAAAAGATTGGTAATAGTGATATTTTAATTCTTTGAGGGTAAAAAAGTAAAAAATTGGAAATAGCAAAAATATTGACATTAGCAAAATAAATATCTTTTTTCTTTAAATTAAAATAACATTAATATGATTAATTTTTAAATAAAAAAAATATACCATAAAAGGAGAATTTTGTACTCTTTAAAACGAGACCGGTCATGATATATTTTTTTCGAAAAAATTGTACGTGTTTATTTTTCGTAAAAAAAGGGTAAATTACAATTTCGTCCCTGTGCTTATACACAAATTATGGTTATCGTTCTTTTAACGATTAAATTACAATTACAGTACTTATACTTGGCAATTTATTATGTCTTTGGTCCCTTTCTCCAATAATTTTTTTAAGATGACGATTTTGCCCTTTCATTTTTATTTCACTTTTGGTCCTTCATCAAATTATTTCTTTTCATTTCATTTTATTAATAGCTTATTATTTTACTATTTATTTAATATATTTTCTAATTATTTATCATATTCTCTAATTATTACTATTCAAATTAAATTGAAGTAATAGGTTATTCAATATGTTGTATTTATTTATTTATTTGATATTATTATTACTAGTACCAGTATTATTATTTATTATGATTCAAGTATTTACATGACTAATTAGTAATACATGAAATAACTTGTATATGACTTAATTTAATATATTGTATTATTTTGTTATAAATTATTATTACCGTTCACACATATTAATTTTATATATATATATATGTGTGTGTGTGTGTATATATATATATATATATATATATATATATATATATATATATATATATATATATATATATATATATATATATATATAATTTTGTTTATTACTTTTCGTTTATAAAAATTATATCTATTGTCTTTACTATATATTACTTCATATAAATACTTATATATTTAATAATTTTTTATTCAAATTAATTTAAATATATTGTTTTTATATAAACCCCATATGTTCATTGTAATTATAACTTAACAAAATATATATCTAACGTGTTATCTATTCTAATTTAATTATACCATAAACTTAATGGTTAGATAAACCCTGTATATATATTACTTAACGAAATCTATAATTCTTGTAATTATAACTTAACGAAATATATATAATTATTTTCATATAAATTAAAGATAACTAATTATTAATATGAATTGATATTTAATATTGAAAACATATAAATAAATTAAATGTGTAAATAATTATGTTTTTTAAAAATGAAAAGTAATAAAAATAATTTAAAATTTTAAAAATAAATGTATATATAGTATTAATTGTAGTAATAATAATAATACAACTTATTATTATACAAATCCATGTATATATATATATATATATATATATATATATATATATATATATATATATATATATATATATATATATATATAAAAGTTAATTTAGTAAAATTATTGATCTTGTAAATTATTAAAAGTTTTAATTAAAAATAACTTATATATATATGTATGTGTATATATATATAAGTTAATTTAATCAAATTATGTTATAAATTAAATGTATAAATATTTGAAATTAAATACAATAAATATAATAATACAACTTATTAATATATATATATATATATATATATATATATATATATATATATATATATATATATATATATATATATATATATATATATATATATATATATATATATATATATATATATAGAATCAGGTTCATCAGCGTACCTATAAGATTCCAGCGTACCGAGCGTACCCTAATGTGAATGATCATTCACATATATTTTTTTTTAATATACATGTATAACACAACATTATAAGACTTTTTTTCAAAAGGAGTAACATCATAAATTTTGAGAATGGTAAAAAAAGATCATGTGAATGATCATTCACACCATTCACATAGTGTGAAATGACCATTCACATGGATGACCATTCACATAAATATGCATTGAGCATTCACATAATTTTTAAGGACATAGAAAGTGTGAATCTATGTGAAATTCATATATCATGTGTATAACATTAAATTAAACATGGTTTTGTGAAAAAAAGTTTTAAAAAAGTTTTTTAAGGTCGGTACCTTCGGGTGCACTTGATTTCGAGAGGTACTTATTTGAACCTGAATCTATATATATATATATATATATATATATATATATATATATATATATATATATATATATATATATATATATATATATATATATATAAAATTTTTAATTAAAACTTTTTAATAATTAATCAAAAGAGAAAAGTAAATAAATTATTGTTACATATATTTTTTCATTTAAATAACTAAATTAATAATAATAATAATAATAAAATTATTATTTTTGTTACCTTGTAATAATAAGAAAAAGAGTACACATTAAATAAATAATAGTGAAATAAAAAATAACTAATAAAAATATAAACAAGTAATTGGTCAGGGACCAAAACTAAATCTAAATTAAAAGGGTAAAACGGTCATTTTTTAAATAATGACCAGTCAAAAGACCAAAACCATAACAAAAAGACAACCACAGGTACTGAAATTGTAATTTTGATGCAAAAAGGACAGTAACCATAATTTGTATATAACCACAGGGACGAAAATTGTAATTTATTTACTCAGACCTCGATGCAATATAGCATGGTGAGATCATTCAATGTCGAATGAACGCTTTAATATCGTATATTCAACGTCGATGCAACACTGCATATACGTTCACTATTAACAAAGCCAAAATAATGGTCAAAATTAGTAGTCAAAGTTGGTGGATTTAATGAGAACAATCATGATATATATTTTTTCAAAAAAAATTTACGTGTTTTTTTTTTTTATAATTTTTTTTACCCAGACAACCATTTAATATGTTATATAGACATTATTCAATGTCGAATTACAGTTTATATCACATATTCAACATCGAAATTGTTGGATACAATTATATATAGAGTTGAAAACAATATATTGTATTAGTTCTAGGGTGTGTTTTGTAAATATTCAATTGTTATATTTGAGTATAAATAGGAAGTGGAATAATAGAAAAAAAGGGGGGATCGGACAGAATAGAAAGTGGACAGGTGAATGCATGTTGAGAGAAGATTGTTTAGCAAGAAACCGTGAACTCAATGTAATATCTTTTCTCTCTTAATACAAGCATTCGGTTTTATGTGTTTATGATAATTGTTCATATGATTGTATTAATGTTGATATGAATTGCATGAAAAGTGAATTCACAATTGGTATCAGAGCCTAATATGGCTGAATTTGAGTGAATTTTGAATCTGAAATCATTTTTTTTGAACACTGTTATATTCTTTTTTTTTTTTGAAAATCCGAAAAAGCTAGAATTCAGAGACAACGGTTGAGTAGATTGAAGACAACTGAAGACAATTGCAACAACTTATCAAGATAAAAGATATTCAAGATTCAAGGGGGAGTGTGCTTACAAGAAAAGAGTAGATCAGAGAAGAAGAGATGTGAAGATCAGAGAGAAACAAATAAAGGATATTTTATCTGAAGATTCACAGATTGAAAAGAAGAGAGACAGAGATTTGAAGACTCAGAAGAGATCAAAGAAAAGAAAAAGACTCAAGAAAAGAGTTAACCTGAACAAGACTTTAATTGAAAATTGTTTTCATCTCTAAGGGGGAGATTGTTGGATACAATTATATATAGAGTTGAAAACAATATATTGTATTAGTTCTAGGGTGTGTTTTGTAAATATTCAATTGTTATATTTGAGTATAAATAGGAAGTGGAATAATAGAAAAAGGGGGGATCGGACAGAATAGAAAGTGGACAGGTGAATGCATGTTGAGAAGATTGTTTAGCAAGAAACCGTGAACTCAATGTAATATCTTTTCTCTCTTAATACAAGCATTCGGTTTTATGTGTTTATGATAATTGATCATATGATTGTATTAATGTTGATATGAATTGCATGAAAAGTGAATTCACAGAAGTGATTCTATATATTATATATGCAACACTGCATGTCCATTCGATATTAAAAGAGTAAAAAAAAAAATCAAAGTGGACAGTTAAACTTGGTAGGCTACTATTAATTTAATGTTAATTGCATAAATATAATCTTATCCCTAGTGTAATATTATAATCTAATGGTTTAGTTTGGTTCTGCACTAAATTAAGGTTCTGCAATAATCTCAACCCTATATATATATATATATATATATATATATATATATATATATATATATATATATATATATATATTCATGTTCGTTCGTATATCTTTAACATAACAAATTAACGAATATGAACATAAACGAACACAAGACGTGATAGTTCATGTTCGTTCATTAGGGAATTGGTCTTGTTTGTGTTCATTTATGTTCATTCGATTAACTCATAATCGAATGGTAAACAATCGTTTAACAAACATAAACGAGCGAAAATAAATGAACATGTAGACGAACACAAAATGAACGAACATAATGAACAATTAAACACATACAAACAAAGAACATCAATGAACAATTAAACAAACATAAATTGAACGAACGAATCTTTCGTTCATGTTTGTTTATTTAATTAAACGAGCACAAATTTGTGTTCTCGTTCCGTCGTTCGTTAAATAAATGAACAAACATAAACTACCTTCTAGTCGAATAATTTGCGAAGGAACAACGTTCAGTTCGTTTTACAGCTTTATTCATATATTCATTGTCAATGACAAAAGTTTTAATTTTAGACAATGAAAAAATGATATTAAAAATTATGTCAAGTGATAGAAGATTATTAATATCAAAATACACAAACTGTGTTAGAATAAACAATAAGAATTTTCTTTTACTTTTCAATCGAATAATTCTTGTCTAATTTTTAATCACACAACACAAAAAATGACCAAACCAATTTAAAATATAGAATTTTGTATTTTTAAAATATTTTAAAGGGAGAATTTCATATATACCCTTACAAAACTTCATAATATCATATATTCCCAACCTAATATTTTAATATCATATATATCCCTCCTAAACATCATAATATCATATATACCCAATTTTAATTATTAATATCACATATATCCCTTTTAAACATCACTAATATCATATATACCCAAATTCATTAATTTAATTACTTTTAAAACATTTAAAACTCATAATTAATATTGCTTATTTATTAATGACCATTATACCGTTACTCATTTCTTCTTTCAACGACTAAACTTCAAAATATCATATTTATCCAACTTAAATTAAAATATCATATCACTTTTAGTAATTTTATATAATTTATTTATGTAAACTTTACTAAATAAATTCTTCAAACTAAAACAAATTAACATTAAAAATAAATATAAAAAATTGTATCATGTTTTTGCTCGTTTTTAATCAAATCGTATCGTCTTTATATTTTCTTATTTGTTTTTTTTTCTACAGTAATCTATATACAATTAACTGATTACATATTATATTCTTTCAAAGTTATGTAATCAGTTAATTGTATATAGATTACTGTAGAAAAAACAAATAAGAAAATATAATAAGACGATACGATTTGATTAAAAACGAGCAAAAACATGATACAAATTTTTTATATTTATTTTTAATGTTGATTTGTTTTAGTTTGAAGAATTTATTTAGTAAAGTTTACAAAAATAAATTATATAAAATTATTAAAAGGGATATGATATTTTAATTTAAGCTGGATAAATATGATATTTTGAAGTTTAGTAGTTGAAAGAAGAAATGAGTAAGGGTATAATGGTCATTATTAATAAGCAATATTAATTATGAGTTTTAAAAGTTTTAAAATTAGTTAAATTAATGAATTTGGGTATATATGATGTTAGTGATGTTTAAGAGGGATATATGTGATATTAATAATTAAAATTGGGTATATATGATATTATGATGTTTAGGAGGGATATATATGATATTAAAATTTTAGGTTGGGTATATATGATGTTATGAAGTTTTGTAGGGGTATATATGAAATTCTCCCTATTTTCAATGAGCATTATTCTTCTATTTTGCCCTGTGTACGAAAATGTTCAAGACCCAACTTGGTAAATCATTCACAGAAATACATATGACCATTCACAAAAATTATATAGACGTAGACTTTTGATTGTATCTAAAATTCACATATCATGTCTGTAAGGTTAATTTAAACATGATTGTGAAATTTTTTGTAATTTTTTAAGGGCGGTACCTTCGGGTGCACTCGATTTCAAGTGACACTTTTTTTAACCTAAGTCTATATGTGTGTGTGTGTGTCTATATATATATATATATATATATATATATATATATATATATATATATATATATATATATATATATTGTAGGTCCCAAAAGGTTTCCGTAGTGTATTGTTCTAAGCTGTAGACAGGGGGGGGGGGGTAAATACAGCAAATTAAAACTCAACACTCTTTTCTCAATGTTTGTGTTTATTCTCAACAAGTGATAATTACAAACAAGTTTGAACTGCGGAATGGTTCAAACTGAGATGACACATACAACAGATGTTTAACTAATCTAAGACACACTTAGACTAGATACAATGAATACACTCACTAAGATGAACTCACTGCTTACAAGACACAGATGGACAGCTTGAATAAGAATAGCTTGGATACACATTACTGTTTTATTCAAGCAGACTTGCATGCATGAAAAACACACTTCTATGCACAATATGGATTTCTCACTCTTGGTTTTCTCATATGCCTTAGAAGCTTCCTTTATACTCTCACTGAGAATCTCAATGAAGCTTCTTCATTGGACAAGGAGATAGTGGGATGTCTTTCCAAAAAGACAAAACAACTCTTCTGCACATTCTGATAAAGCAGACTTGTCTCTATATGGCAGAATCTTTGTCTTTTCCTTTTTGTCTCTATTGTAGAAATATCAACTTCGAACCTTTCATCTTCTGTTAAGGCCATTTTAATATAAGAAATAGTCTGTCACCCATTTCAGATATCCCTTACTCTTCATGTAACAGATCAGCGTAGGAAGCTTTTGCAGCTTCTGTTTTTCCACTTTGTCTTTGACTTTGTAACTGATCTTGTAGTCCAAAACAATACATGAGGACATGGAAACATATTCCATAAAGTGTTTAGCCTGTTCACAAAGAACAGAACACTTAGCATTTTTCCAAGCTGCTCAACAGAATAGAGCAGCGTAGACAATTTATGTCCATCCTATTCAACAGAATGAACAGCTTGGGCAATCTGCCTTAGTTGCAACAAATGCAACAGGGTAATCAACTTTGACTTATATTGCAAATCACTTTTCAGATTTCAATAAGGCATTAACAGACCTTAAATTATACCTTCAAGTGCATCAAACATGTTTGATTAAAAATCTCCCCCTAAGATGTAGAACAGGTTTGACTGTGGCCTTTTTGTGCCTAACAATCTCCCCCTATTTGCAATAATCAGTCTAAGCTGATCCTATCAATAATCACTATATATTTTTACAATACATTTTTCTGAAATAAAATTACAACATTTAGGTAAAGTAAAGGATCAGTTTATATATACTGATTTTGGTTACAAACCAACCTATGTTCTTACAAGAGTACAACTAATGTACTAATGTAGATTACAACTGATGTAAAATAAAAATTACAACTAACGTAATAGAGTACAACTTATGTACATGAAGAAATTCAAAATGTTGGACTGTTGATGATGGGAGCAAGGAAGGGCAAGTCTGTCCAACCGATGGACAGCTTCCATTCTTCGCAGATGGACCTCCAAGCTGTGGTGCTTCTTCTTCGAACATTTGCTCGAGCTGCTCCCTAGTTTCTTCAATTTCCTCCATTTCAACCCTTAGGAATCTGAAGTTCGGATGTTGAAGCTCTCCTCTCTCATGGAACCCTTTGAGCTGTTCCCAAGTAGCTGCTCTCCATTTTACAGATTTTCTAAAGGAGTTTGCAAGTATAAAAGCAATGAGCTGCTTAAGACCAACCTTGTGCAAATCTGATGCTCTCTGGAAACACTTTTTCTTTGTTAGGGGATCTACAAAAAATACCCAAAGCTCAGGTTCCTCCATCAGCTTGTCTTCCACATGTTCCACTCCCCTAAGCAGGCTGTGATCTACTCCTTTGATCTCAACGACTACATCACCTTGATCAATCATTATCAGGAGTTCTTCCAGCTCAGTATCCTTTCTTCTCCTCCTGGCCTTTATCTAGGGTTCAACTATTGAGGTACCCTTAATTTGTTCTTCTGGAATCAGGCCAAGATTCTTCACACTCTCCATTAACGTTTTGACGTATGCCCTGATAGTCTTAGCAGTTTCAAACTTAGACTGGCTCAGGGCAACTGCCAATTCCACCCATTCTCTGAATCCTATTTGAGCAAAACATCATTGTGTTCATATGCTTCCAGTTCTGGACATTCAGCACCCATTCTGGTTATCTGTAGTTTCCACTGTTTGCCTTTCTTTGAGATGGGAACAGCTTTGACAATTGTTTCCTTGGCAAGCCTTCTGTTTGCAACATCAAAGAACGTTTTCCTTGCCAGGTTGTCAAAGTGAATCTGGGCTCTTGCAGAGGTGGATGCTGGCTTAGACTTGGTCACAGAGACCTGAGCACCCTATTCGTTCTCTCATTCCTTCTCATCCACTGACTCTTTGGCAGCCTCTAGCAGTTTCCTCTGAACATCTAAGGACGGCATTTTAATTTTTCTTGCCTCCTTGTATGCAAAGGCTTTTGCAGCTTTAGCAGAGGCTTCATCTTTCTTTATCTTTTCAAAGGCTAGAAGCTGCTCTTCTTTGAACTCATAATAGGTCTCCATAGGAACACCCATTTCTTTAGCTCTGGCCTTGTGAAACTTCAGTTGAGCAGCTTTGAGGTAGTCAGGGTCCACTGTGGCTTTCCTCTTTCCTTTAGCTGTTGTGGTTCGAACAGCTTCAGGTTCCTCTTCTTCTTCTTCTTCTTCTTCTTCTGTTTGTTCCAGTATTAGATGCCTCCTTCTATTTAGCCTGTCCCCAGGAATGGATTCCTACCCCTTAGATGGTGCAGGGTTTGGAGATCCAGCCTGAGTAGGCTGAGCAGCTTCAGTTGATTGGGAGACATCCACAGTAGGACCTGTTTGTGAAGCACCTGCTGCTTGACCAATAGATGCTGACTTCTCCTTAGAGGGAGATAAAGATTTCTCCCCCTTAGAATTCGTCTTTGGGGCAGATTTCTTCTCCCCCTTTGAAGGAGATGGCACACAGCCTTCAACACTGGGTCTGCCTGGAGAAACGAATTCAGCATTCTGGGCAGCAGTTTTGGCAGCAGGTTTGGGGCCAACAAGGCTATGCAATAAGAAAGCCAAGTTGTCCTTCACCTCTGCAAGTTGGGCAAGACAGTTTTGAAGAGAAGAAGATTGGGAAGTGGCAAGAGATGATAGCTGAGAGATGGCTTCCCTGTCAGAAGCTTTGAACAGCAAACTTTGAAGCTGTGCAAGATTTAATTCAAGAGAATCTTGCATATCATCAAGGTTTGATGACACAGAATTTGACAGAGAGACTACTAAAGTGTTCAAGCTGGTCAACGTGGAAGGAAGAGTATTTGTGCAAGTGTCTAGGAGAGTTGACAACTGTTGGGAGACAGCTGCCAAAGAGGACAAAGAGTCCTGTTGAGTAGAAAGAATGGAGGAGAGGGTAGTGGAGAGTGTTTGCAGCTGTGTAGTGAGTGCAAGCAGCTGTGAGGATTGATCAGCTTGAGGAGGAGGGGTTGGAAAGGAAGTCTTGAACGGATCAAAAAATCCTTTAAGCTGTGCAGACACAGAGTCTGAGATTATGGAAGGTAGGGAGGTCATGGAGTTTTCCAAAGTGCCAACTTTGTTGGTCAGCAAAGAGAGCTGATCCTTCAAAGGAAGATCTTTGGGGATGGAGGAGTATGTGTGGATTATTTGGATTGGGTTGATGGTGAAGAATGATAATGGGATGATGATGAGGCAGGTGTTTGAGGATTTGTGGGGGGAAGGCCAGGAGACTTTAGAGAGAAGTTCCATAGCCAGGGCATATGTTAGATGACCCAGCTTGGAAGGGTCAAGAGATCCTTCAGCAGTGGCTATATCTGCATCATCAGGAGAGGTGGTAGGAGTTGGTGGACTTTTAGATGCTGCTTGTGTTGCAACACCTTCATCAAGACCTAGGGTGGTTCCCTTAGCAGTACCTTGGTTCTTAGGTACCTCTTCATGGGGAGATGTGATGTGCATTTCAACATCAGCAGTGGTGAAACCTGCTGATGGAGTTTGCAATTGGGGGGCAGCCTCACCAGAGGGATGTTCCATTCCCTTTGGTTCATCAGCTTGGGAGGATGGTCCTTCAACAGCTGTTGGGTGTACAGCAGCTGCATCATCAAGAGCAGAAGTTTGAGGCTGATTTGCTAGATGGTCTGTTCCAGCAGTTTTGGCACCTCATGCAGACTCAGATGGTGATGGAGCAGTATGAAGTGGGCACTATGTGGACTCAGTGTGGAGTGGAGTGAACTCCTGTCTTTCAATATCCTCAGCCTGTTGGGAGGCTGGGATAGTGGATGTGGTAGTCTCCATGTGTACAACTGGTTCCTGTTGGGAGGAACCAGAG
Organism: Centrapalus pauciflorus; assembly: GCA_020465985.1. Taxonomy (NCBI): domain Eukaryota; kingdom Viridiplantae; phylum Streptophyta; class Magnoliopsida; order Asterales; family Asteraceae; genus Centrapalus; species Centrapalus pauciflorus. The sequence continues at coordinate 96,143 of JAANYP010002678.1, forward strand.
GGTCTAGGCTGACTTTGGGTCGACTCATGTTGGAGTGAAGCCTGCTCCAAGGGTGCTGAACCTTCTCCCAAAATAGGAGAGGCAACATGGGTTGCTTCTTTTTCAACTGACTCCTGTTGAGAGGGGTCAGAGGGGCTCGTTTGGGTAGATGGTTTCTTCCTAGCTAAGGATTTTCTCCTTGAATATTGAGACATTGTGGGGGATTGAGGAGAAGTAGCAGGAAGTTGTGTTTGGACCGGCGGTGAGACTGGGTCAGAAATAGGGGGGGTTAACCTGTTCCATAGTCTCAGGTGCCACAGAAGCACCAGCCACAAAGGCTTCAGGTTCAACAGATGAACCAGGGTGAGAAGCCCCCTCAGCCACTGAGGCTAATAGGGCAGACTTGGACTTAACTGTTTTAGCCTTCTTGAGAACAGGCTCAGCTTCAGTCGATTCCAGGCCCCTTTTAATCACCTTGTGCCTGGATTTGGATTTTTTTTTCTTGGGAGCAGCCACTGGATCCACCCTCACAGCAGAGGGTCCTTCCACCAAACCAAGTAACCTCCTCATTGGTGTAGAGAGAGGAGGTTCATTTGCAAGAACTGGAGTGTAGAAAACTCTATTCCCAATGACAGGGAATGCAACAGTAAGTAACAGGGGTTGAGAGTTGTAGAGTAGCTCACCACAAACATGTCTGAAATTGAGGCTTAGAAACCTTGAATATCTGACAGCAGCTGGGCGAGTTTCCTGCTACACCAAGTTCCTCAGATTCACAAAAATCCAACGAGCCGTGTTCAGTGTAGTCCCATCCACAAGCTGTAGGACTATGTGGATTTACGTCCAAGCTGTCCAACAAAACAGGTTTGAAGTTAAAACTTATTTTGTCAAACGTGTTATACGTCCAAGCTGTCCAAGTTTTTCAGAAATTGGCTAAGTGTAGAACATGCAGAGCCTGTTCTGTCTAAGCTGTTGTAGGTCCCGAGAGGTTCCCAAAGTATATAGTTATAAGCTGTAGAGGGGGGGTGAATACAGCAATTTAAAAACTACACACTCTTTTCTCAATGTTTGTATGTATTATCAACAATTTGTTAATTACAAACAAGCTTGAATGCGGAATAGTTCAAGCCAAGCTTGAATGCGGAATAGTTCAAGCTGAGATGACAGATACAACAGTATGCTTACTATCTGAGACAGACTCGAACTAGTATACAATGAATACACTCACTAAGAAGCACTCACTGTGTTTACAAGACTTAAGGAACAGCTTAGGTAAAACAGCTTAGACACACAGATGCTGTTTTACAGAAGACTTGCATGCATGAAGATCACACTTGCACGTTCACTCTTGGTTTAAGCACTTAGCTTTCTTCACCTTCTTTCTGACCTTAGAAGCTTCCTTTTATACTCACTTAGAGGATCTCAGAGAAACATCTTCATTGGACAGAATGAAAAGGAAAAGTCTTGTTGAAAAGACAACATAACCTTTTCTGCACTTTTCTGAAAAGCAGACTTGTCTTCACATGTGCAGAACTTTTGTCTTTTTACTTTGTCTACTGTTGCATTGCCTTTAACTAATTTAGGAATGTCAACTTTGCGTCTTTCTTCCCTGTAAAGGCCTATTTTGATATAAGAAAAAGGTCTGTCACCCTTTTTCAAATATCCTTTTGTCTTCATGTTACAGAACAGCGTGGGCAGGCTGAGCAGTTCTGTTTTCCACTTTGTCTTCGACTTTGTAAACTGATCTTGTAGTCAAAAACAATACATGATGACTTGGAAACAAATTCCATAAAGTGTTTAGCCTGTTCACAAAGAACAGGTTCTGTTCACAAAGAACAGAACACTTTAAAAATGCCCAAGCTGCTCAACAGTGTAGAGCAGCGTAGACAGTTTATGTCCAGCCTATTCAGCAGACAGAGCAGCTTGGACAAACTGTCTTAGTTGCAACACATGCAACATATAGAACAGCTTTAGACTGATATTGCAAATCATTTTCAGGTTTCAATAAGGCATATAACAGGCCTTAAATTCAACCTTCAAATGCATCAACAGGTTTGATTATAAAATCTCCCCCTCAGATGTAGAACAGGTTTGACTGAGGCCTTTTTGTGCCTAACAATCTCCCCATATTTGCAATAACCAGTTCAAGCTGGTCTTGTCAAAAATCACTATATATTTTTACAGACATTTGCTTGAAATAAAATTACAACATTACAGTAAAGTAAAAGAATCAGTTTTATATATACACTTGATTCTGACTATTCTAGATACAAAACACATGTTTCTTACGAAGAGTTACAACTAATGTACTAATGTATTTTACAACTATATGTAAAAGCAAAATATACAACATATGTAATAATGTACAACTTATGTACAGGATGTACAAACTAATGCTACAAGATGTTTGGCGACTGTTTGAGTTCGGAGCCAGAAAACGGTAAGTCTGTTCAACTCATGGACAGTCCCATTTCTTCACCTACCCAGACGGTAGATGGACTCAATCACTGGAACAAACAAATGGAGAGGATCCTGAACCATCCTTCCAATTCTTCCCTTATGTATCCTCAAGTTCCTCAACTTCACTTCTGATGATCATGAACTTGGGATCATTGAGCTCCCCTCTTTTATAGAAGCCTCTGAGCTGATCCCAGATGGCTGCTCTCCATTTGCTAGACTGCCTGAAAGAAACTGCAAGTCTGAAGGCGGCAAGTTGTCTCAGATCAACCTTGTATAGTTCTGAGGCCCTTTGGAAGCACTTTTTCTGAGTTAGGGGATCTACAAAAAATGCCCCCAGCTCAGG
>JAANYP010002679.1:0-34773 GCA_020465985.1 Centrapalus pauciflorus
ATGGAACGGTTGGAGTTCAGCGTGTTTCAGAGTGTATGGGAGGCAGTTGTGTTCTTTTACGAACTCCATGGATGAACAAACGATGGTTTTAGGGTTTGAAAGAAGAATGTGTGATTCGTTCAGAGAGAAAGCAGAAGGCCGTGAAAGAAGAATATGTAACTGGTAGTTACAACTGAACGAAACTGGGACCTTTAAAGGTTTTGAAAGGTTGGGTCCCGCGCACACATTTTGAAGATTACCCGAATACCCTGCACACTTTGACAGATCAAGTGAAAATAACTAGCAGTCCGAGAAAATGAACTAGCAGCATGAGAAAATACTCATGCTGTTAGTGTAAAATTGTGCAACTTTTCAATGGAACAGTGTCTCCCCCTTAAATTAGCATACTGAGTCGATAATAATGAAAACCAATTAATCCATGTTTACCATACCAATATTTGATATTAGGAAAGTGAACCTTCCCACATCAAAAGGTTTTGTAAATAGATCAGCTAGCTGATCATCTGTATGTATTTTGGTAACTTGGATTAACTTCTTTTCATTACAATCTCTGATGAAGTGAAACCTGATTTCTATATGCTTGGTTTTGGGAATTTCACTGGGTTTTGCACAATGCTAATTGCACTTGAATTGTCAATATAAATAGGAGTGGATAAGAAATTCATACCATAGTCTCTTAGCTGATTTTGAATCCACATTACCTGGGAGCAGCAGCTTGCAGCTGCTACGTATTCTGCTTCAGTGGATGATGTGGAGACAGTTGTTTGCTTTTTGCATTGCCAAGAGACCAGTCTTGCTCCTAAGTATTGACATCCACCAGTTGTGGATTTTCTGTCAATGTTGCATCCACCATAGTCACTGTCAGAATAAGCAGTTAGTTCAAAAGGAGAGTCTTAGGATACCATAGACCTAAATGTGGTTGGCCTTTAAGATATCTAAAGATTCTCTTAACAGCAACCAAGTGAGAATCCTTTGGAGAGCATTGAAACCTAGCACACACACAGACAGCAAACATAATATCAGGTCTTGAAGATGTTAGATACATGAGAGATCCTATAAGGGATCTGTATAGATGAATATCCACATCTATGCCATCTTTGTCTGTATGGAGCTGTTTATGAGGATCCATTGGAGTGCTTGCAACCTTTGTGTCTTGATAGCCACACTTTTCCAATATGTCTTTGACATACTTTGATTGACTTATGAATAGACCAGTAGGCTTCTGTTTAACCTGCAGCCCTAGAAAGAATGTGAGTTCCCCCATTGAACTCATTTGAAACTTTTTGTGCATTAGGGCCTCAAATTCTTTGCACAAACTATCATTAGTTGAGCCAAAGATGATGTCATCAACATAGATTTGGACAAGTAGAATCTCAGCTTTGATGGATTTAGTGAAGAGTGTTTTGTCCAGAGTGCCTCTCTTGAATCCATTCTGTAGAAGATATGATGACAGTGTGTCATACCATGCTCTGGGGGCTTGGTGAAGACCATAGAGAGCTTTGTCTAGCTTGTACACCCTGTCCGGATACTTGTAGTCTTCAAAACCAGGAGGTTGACACACATATACTTCCTCTTCAATTGTCCCATACATGAAAGCAGACTTAACACCCATTTGATACACTTTAAATCCTTTGAAACTTGCATATGCTAGAAATAGTCTGATGGCTTCAATTCTTGCTACTGGAGCGAAGACATCATCATAATCTATTCCCTCTTCTTGAGTGTACCCTTGTGCTACTAGTCTTGCTTTGTTCTTGATGACTATCCCTCTCTCATCCTTCTTGTTTCTGAACACCCATCTTGTTCCTATTGATCTTTTTCCTTTAGGAAGATCCACCAGAGTCCATACATTCTGAATTTTGAACTGTAAAAGCTCTTCTTGCATGGCTTCAATCTAGGATGAATCTTTTAGTGCTTCTGATGCCTTTTTGGGTTCTAGTTGAGACATAAAACAGGCATGTTCAAAAGCAGCTAGACTGAATTCAGAAACTGCTTGTTCAGCAGCAGCAATCTCATTGTGAACCATTTTCCTTGTTTGAACAGGAGTGCTTGGATCACCCAGTATTTGATTGAGAGGGTGATACTTGTGAACTCTTAGTGTGGGCTCTCTCTCTGTTTGAAAAGAAGTTCCAAGGTTTGTATCATCTCCATCAGAAACAGTGAATGGTTCAGTTTCGGGAACAGCTTGAGTTTCTAGGCTAACAGCATGAGAAGCTGTTGGGACTGCTAGCCTAGAAACTGGGACTGTTTCCTTTTGTGATGGAGCTGTGCTGTCAGGACTTGGGAATGGCACGTCAGTGTCTGGATTTGCATTAAGTGGAGCATTCAGGACCCCTGGAGGATCACATGACAGAAGTGGTAGAGTGGTGAAATCATCCCAACTTGTTGAATCTGCAGCAGTCTGAAACTTTGTGCCAACAGCATGAGAAATTGTATTGGCAGCATGAGAATTTGTGTTAGCAGCTTCAACCCTGTATGCATCAGCTTCTGCAGTATACTCAACAAAGCTCAGAGAATTTGTTAGTGAATCTAAATCAAACAACCAATCAGGACCAGTGCCTTTGATATTAGCAGTATTTTCATTAAACTCAACATTGGCACTTTCTTCAATTGTTTTAGACACACTATTGTATACTCTATAGGCTTTGCTTTGAGTTGAGTATCCTACAAAGAATCCTTCTTCTGCCTTACTTTCAAACTTCCCTAAGTGAGTCTTAGTGTGAAGGATAGTACATGGGCATCCAAAGGGCTTGAAAAAAGCTATTAGGGGACTTCTGTTATGGAATAACTCATAGGGAGTTTTCCCTTGTGATTGAACTACTTGAACCCTATTTAGAACATAACAGGCTGTATTAACAGCTTCTGCCCAGAAAGTCATTGGCAGATTTGAATCAGCTAGCATTGTTCTAGCAGCCTCAATTAATGTTCTGTTCTTTCTTTCAGCTACACCATTTTGCTGTGGTGTTCTTGGTGCACTATATTGTCTAGCAATGCCTTTGTACTCACAAAAACTGTTTAGAATGTGATTTTTAAATTCAGTTCCATTGTCTGATCTTATCACCTTAACTTTGGAATTGGATTGGTTTTCTATCTTAAGGACAAAAGACTTAACTAGCTCAGCAGTTTCATCTTTGGACCTAAGAAAGTATACCCAAGTAAATCTGGTGAAATCATCAACAATGACTAAACAATATGCCCTTTTATTCAAACTCAAAACAGATGTTGGACCAAATAGATCCATATGTAGCAACTGAAGAACAGATGAAATTGAATTTACTTCTTTGGTCTTATGAGAAGTTTTGTGTTGCTTACCTTTAAGACGTGCTACACAATGATCATCACAAATGAACTCCTTTTGTGGTAATCCTCTTACCAGATTCTTTTTAACTAAAGCATTCATGGACTTGAAGTTCATGTGACACATCCTTCTATGCCAAAGAGCAGACTCATTTGATGATGCACTGGATATTAAACAGCTTAAAGTATTTGACTTAGGTAAAAGATCTGTGTCCAGGCAGTAAACATTGTCCTTTCTTGGTGTTCTAAGTAAAACAAGATTTTCAGGAACTTTGAAATCCTTTGAAAGAACAATGCACTCAGAATCTGTGAACAGAACAATGTTTTGTTTGTCACAGATTTGAGAGACACTCAATAAATTGTACTTAAGCTGTTCAACATACAGAACATCATGGAATGTCATGTTGCCTGCATTAACAGTACTTTACCTGTAACCTTACCTCCCTTTGAGTTGCCTCCAAATGCAACAAAACCTCCATCAAAACCTTTGAAATTTGACAAGCATTCAGAATTGCATGTCATGTGCCTAGAGCATCCACTGTCCAGATGCCATCTTGATCTATGAGGAGACCTGTGGTTGCCCTGCACAAATAACAACTTAGTTAGTAGTGGAGTAAACCCAAACCAAATTGGTTTTGGGTTGGCCTTGTACATTGACAGAACTAAAAACTGTTTTTGACTTCTTATATTTAGTGAGATCAACTGATGGAGTCTTTGGAGAGTATTTAGTGATAATATGAGGTATCCAACTATTTTGATCATCTTTTCTTCTGACAGTCTCAGATAATTCACTAGCAGCTCCAGATTGATGCCCAGCAGCTTGAGCTGTGTTTGTAGTGCTAACAGTTTCAGTTTTTGCACTAACAGCATCAGATTTTGACTTAGCAGTCTGATCTTTTGCATTAGCAGTTTGAGCAACAGATTTGTCCTTGACACACAACATTTGTTTAAAACTTGATTTAGGCTTTGCCAAAACTTGTTTTTGATGTGTGGACTGTTTTTTATTAACTTTTGAGAATCTGTGATCAACTGTTTTCTTTGGAGCTGCTGTGGAAGGTTTCACTTTTGAGTGCTTTGCCTGATTAGGATTTGATTTTGTGTGATGCACAGTCTGTTTTGCAACAGCTGGTTTGTAAAAACAATCCGTGGCTAAGTGATTCTTCCTTCCACAGTGAAAGCATCTTTTGACAGTTTGAATTGGAACACCAGACTTTTCTGTCAATTTCTGGTTCTTGTTTCTCTGGTTTCCTCTTACCTGCTGTTGTTTAGGAAACTTTTGAACACCATGCTTTTGGCATGTGCAGATAGAAACAGTTTTACCTCTTTTAGTTCCTTTCGATGAAGATGCAGTGTTACAGTTAGAATGTACAGAAACTTGTGGAGTAGCATTGCATACACTCATCTTCTCTTTTCCTTTCTTACTGGGAGCTTGGACTTCTATGGGTGCACTCTTTGTGTCACAGTCTCTATTTTGACTCTTATCTTCTTTTAATTCAGCACTGTTATCAAGGATAGGATCTACAATAGTGATAGACTCATCTAGTGGTTCATTGACAAGTCTATCAGCAACCTCACTCATTGGATGAATGTACTTGTTATTGTATGGAGGTGGAGTAGCTTTATATCCTATTCCTTCTTTGGGATTGACCTGAGATTTCACTCTATCTTTGAATTGAACTTCCATTAGGTGTTCTAGCTTTTGATTTGCTAACTTGAAATTTCCTAGATCTATGTTAACAGATTCTAGCTTCTTATTAGCCTCAAACACCTTTTGTTCAGTCTCTTCTACCTTTTTATTTAGAGATTCTATTTTCTTATTTAGCTCCTTTTCTCCCACTCATGATAGGTTCTATCATAACCCATTTGAATCTCATTGTCCTTATAATCATTGATCTGTTTTTCCAGATCTTCTATGGCTTGCATGTATTCATATCTCCTTTCTTCCATCTTAGCTAGAGTTTTGCACATGCTCTCATTATGATCTCTGTACTTTTTAACCATATTTTTGCATGATTGAGAGCAGAGTTGAGAATTTACCTCAGATGGTAGTTCAGTGGAGGAGACATTTGATGTTTCTGCCATAAGTGCTTGATTTTGAAATTCTTCCTCTGTCTGATCACTCCAGTCAAACACATTGTCTTCTTGAGAAACAAGTGCTGTTGATGATGACGCTTGGATGGGCTGTGAAGTCCTTGATGGCTGTTGACCTTGAGATCTACATTCTCTGGCAAAGTGACCAAGCTTATGGCATTTATAGCATTCCACTTTTGATTTATCAAAAGAAGGTTTGCCTTCTGTCTTGGCTTAAAAGTTGGCCCTACCAGTTCTTTTCAGAAATCTTTTGGCCCTCATGGTCAGCATTGCATGTTGCCACTTTAAATCCATCTCTTCAAGATCATCTGGATGAATTTGTTCCAAGTCTTCAACATTTAGAGCAAATAATCCATCATTGGCAACAAAGGCCTCATAGTGAGTTTCAGCAGAGTTGCCATCACCACCTGAGAAAGAATCACAGTTATTAGATTTTTCAGAAGATAGAAGAGCAGTATTGTGATTATAAGAAAAAGATTTCTTTTTAGCATCAATCTCAGTCTCAAACACTCTTAAACTGTTATACAGATCATCCAATTCTATCTCATCAAGAGTGTCTTTTGTTCTCCATTGTGCAGCATAGACTGTCCATTCTTCTCCAAGAGATCTGAGAAACTTTCTGTTGACTTCATCTTGATCCAGATTGACCTTTGCACTTTCCAGTTCACTTATCAGTTTGTTGAACCTGTCAAAGATTTGAGTGAGGTTTTCATTCTTGCCACCAGAAAAGTTTTCATACTGCTGTTTCAAGAGGTCTTTTTGATTTCTCTTGGTACTGGCATTACCAGTAAACCTCTTCTCTAAGGCATTCCAAAGAGAGTGAGCAGTATAAAACTTTTTGAACTGATGTTGATAAGCATTAGGAATGGCTATTTGTAATAGTGTGAGTGCTTTCACTTCATTCATTCTAGCCTTCCTTTCAAGTTCAGTTTTTTGAGGAGTTTTGACTGGTTTTCCCTCAGCATCAAGTTCTGGATCAACTACAGGAGGGAATTCAACAGCTTCCCATATGGCATAATCAATGAATTGAATATGCTGTTGAATCCTGAGTTTCCACATTTCAAACTCAGTGGGCTTGAGCATAGGAACTTTGAGTCCTTGCCCAGATCCACTGCTGCTATTTTCAAATTCCATTGCAAAACAATTGAAAAATTAAAAGAAAGTTTTTGACTTTGAAAAACAAAGAGTAACCTGGTTTGAAAAACCTGGCTTTGATACCACTTGTCAGGATCTAAAATATGAATTACCAGGACTAACTGATTTGAATTTATCAGAGTATAAATCAATAATCTTGCTTTAAATCAAAGTTTAATCAAGAAGTTTGCGGAACAACACTTAATTATTTTAACAAAAACTTTCAGAATCAATAATAAATAAACACACAGGAATTAATCAAGACTATTTGTATTGCTGAATTCATCAATTACAATCACCTCTAATCTGTTTGATTAGACGAAGAACACAGACTGTTCTTAGGGTTTTACAACCTTAGAGGCTTAAGAAAACTTAATCAACAAAGCAATTACAGACTCAAAATATGCAAAAACTCCTATACAATAGAACGACCTATTCTCTGTATTTATATTGCTTCTTGATATGTTTCCTTGACGAACTATGACTTCTCTGATAGTAGATATGCTGGAATCTTCATGTAGATATCTTTTCCTGAAAATCAGCACTTTCTGTTTATGAAACTGTTGAGCAACTTGAATCACTTGACAGCATGAACAGAGCAGCTTGAGTTGTTTTGCTCTGGCAGCTTGAACTTTTACACTGGCAGCTTGAGTTTCTTCAACTAGCAGCATGAACTTTGTATTTACATGTAAAATCTACTAACAGTCTGAGAAGTCTAAACTAACAGCTTGAATGTACTTAAACTATTTCCCAACATACTGCTATTAAAGGAAATAAACACTACTAAGGTCAACTTACTCTGGATTATGCATTCCGTTTAGTTGAACTAAAAACTCAAAACGTGACTTATCAAAAGCTTTGGTAAATAAATCTGCATTATTATCATCTGTTGCCACTTTTACCAGCTTAATTAAATTCTTTTCAGCACAATCACGTATAAAGTGGTGTCTTATGTCTATGTGCTTGGTTTTTATTGTGTTTAACTGGATTATTAGTTATTGCAATTGTTGACTGGTTATCTATCCTAATAGGAGTATGAGTATAAGTCAAACCGTAATCCCGCAATTGTTGTTGTATCCACAGAACCTGTGAACAGCAACTACCAGCAGCAACATATTCGGCCTCGCACGTTGACACGGCTACAGAAGTCTGTTTCTTGCATTGCCAGGAAACGAGCCTCCCTCCTATGAACTGACAACCTCCAGTTGTTGACTTGCGAGTCAAGCTACATCCTCCATAGTCTGAGTTCGTGAACGCTCCAATTCCAGATCGCCCTCCGCGTGATACCAAAGTCCCAGCTTCGGTTTCGACTTGAGGTATCGTAGAATCCGTTTCACAGCTTTCATGTGCATCTCTTTCGGATTAGCTTGAAACCTAGCACAAATACATACAACAAATATTATATCAGGTCTAGAAGCAGTTAAATACATAAGTGACCCAATCATGGCCTGATATAACGTCGGATCCACATCGGTATCACTTTCTGTACCCGGTCCGAGATTGTGATTCACTTGAATTGGCGTGCTGAAGTGAGCTGTCGGCTTTGTTCCTTCCATCCCGAAGCGCTCTAATATGTCGTAGACATACTTCGTCTGATGAATAAACATGCCTTCCTTCCTCTGTTCGACTTGCAAACCCAGAAAGAAGTTTAACTCACCCATCGCACTCATCTCAAACTTTGACTTCATCACCTTTTCAAAATCTGTGCACATCTGCTCGTCTGATGATCCAAAGATGATATCATCGACGTACACTTGTACCAAGATGAAATGTTCTCCTTTTCGCTTCACGAACAGCGTACTATCTATTCTTCCTCTTTCAAACCCGTTGTCTAAAAGGTGGTTGGATAGAGTCTCGTACCACGCTCTCGGTGCTTGATGTAATCCATACAAAGCCTTATCTAACCGATATACTCTGTGTGGATATTTCGGATCTGTAAACCCGGGTGGTTGCTCGACATACACCAACTCCTTCACTTTTCCGTACAAGAAGGCACTCTTGACGTCTAGCTGATATACTTTGAAGCCTTTGAAGGATACAAAGGCAAGAAACAATCTGATAGCTTCAAGCCTTGCCACTGGTGCAACTTCTTGGTTGAACCCTTTGACCACGAGTCTAGCCTTGTTACATGTAACTATGCCCCGATCATCCCGTTTGCACTTAAAGACCCATTTGGTCCCTATAGCAACTTCTCCTCGAGGCAAAGGCACAGACTCCCAGACTTCTAGTTTTCTGAACTATGAAAGTTCCTCTTGCATAGCTTCAACCCAATAATTATCCTTCAGAGCCATTTGTACGTTCTTTGGCTATACTTGTTAAATGAAACACGAGTATAAACACGTGTGAAATGTCTCGGAGTCGTTGATCATCGATAACGGCACTGTGTTACTATTCACACTACTCTTAGTTCTCACACCAGCATTCAGATTCCCAATTATGACTTCTATCAGATGATCCTTATTTACTCTCGATGTTTCAATTGCATCGACTTGAAGATTATCTCCCAAATTTGATCCTATTTTGCCTAATGGGGGTGTGACTTCAGATGGAACATTCTTCTCGTGATCACTGTCTTCTGAGGCATTGTTTGTCTTATTCTCATCCGTAGGCAACACAGGTTCATTATTTGTTGGGGACCCATCTTCTATCGATACAGCTTCAGATGTTGTGAGAATGCTTGATTTTGGAAATACTCTATCGTCGTCGTGGAGATTTAAGGATGAGAAGTCGTTTTCCATAGTTCCTACATTACCACTAAACGGAATGTTAAATGATTCAAACACTGAGTCATAATCAAATAACCATTCTGGACCAGCTTGGGGTTCGTGTGAATAACTTGTTACATCAATGTTAAACACAATTTCAACTGTACCCGTAGTTTTATTAAACACCCTCTTGTTTGATGAGTTTGGGACATAACCTATGAAGTATCCCTCGTCGGCTTTTTCACCAAACTTAGGTTGATGTTTCATTTTTAATAAAGTACAAGGTACCCCAAAAGGTTCGAAGCCAGTTAAATTTGGTGGCCGTTTATTCAAAACTTCATAACAGGTTTTGCTCAATGATTTGACAGTAAGGACCCGGTTTAAAACATGGCATGCGGTATTCACTGCCTCCCCCCAAAACATGGTAGGAAGCTTTGAATCCGAAAGCCTGGTCCTTGCTGCCTCAATCAATGTCCTGTTTTTCCGTTCGGCCACCCCATTTTGTTGTGGCTCATAAGGTGCACTAAATTGATGCACTATGCCCTATGATAGGCATTATACACCAATAACAGTGTTTTTAAATTCTGTTTCGTTATCACTTCTAATTCGGTTAACCCTCGTTCCGTAAGAATTTTCCACTTGGTCTAAGAACCCGATGAGCTTGGCAGCAGTCTCGTCCTTTGTACCTAAAAAGAAAACCCAAGAAAAACGTGAGTAATGGTCAGTAATAACCAAACAGTACCAACTACCACCTATACTCCTTTTGTTGATTGGTCCGAAGAGGTCCATATGCAACAAATCGAATGTGGCAGCAATTGAGTTCTTAGTCTTGGACTTGTGTGCTTTCTTGTGTTGTTTTCCCTTCTTGCACGGCAGACACTTGTCCTCGAACGGAAAACTCTTCATAGGAACACCTTGCACCAGTCCATTTTTCGGAATGTAGTTCATTTTTCTTAGGTGCAAGTGTGCCATGCGTCTGTGCCATAAAACCGACTCAGTCTTTGAAGCTTTAGATAGCAGACAAATTGGTCCCATCAAAGATTCCGGCTTGTTCATGTCGAGCATGTACAGGTCATTCTTCCTTGCAGCCCTCATCAGTATCCACTCTTCAGATACTTTGAACCCCGGTTTTAGCACTAATGCTTCAGTATCAGTAAATAGTACTGAGTTCTTCTTATCACAGATTTGAGACACACTAATGAGATTGTGAACCAGCAGTTTATCAACGTGATAAACTTGATCCAGTTTGATAGTCCCATTAGTGACTACTCTAGTACCGGTGATATTTCCTCCTTTATTGCCAGCGAATGATACAAATCCCCGATTCCCTCCCTTGAAGTCTGCGAGTAGACTTCTTTCCCCTGTCATGTGCCTGGAGCAACCACTGTCGACGAACCATTTGTTGTTTGGACCTGTAGTTATCTCCTACACATGAAAGAAAATAGGTTAGTTATCACGGGGAACCCAAGTCATAACTGACTTGCTACTACCATTTTCATCCACATACTTGAACTCTTTCAAATACTCATCTCTCCTTTCAGGTGACTTGGGATTTTGATTAAGAACCTGTTTTGGAGCTAAGTGATTAATGTTCACTCTTGGCCTTTGAGTTGTCATTTGTTGTGGAGCCCTAGAGTAGTTTCTATTATAATGCATTTCATTGATGTAAGCCTGGGCTCTTCCTGGTGTCTGATGTCTGTTAGGGGTATGTGACCTAAGTGGAGTATAACTCCTCTAGGTGTAGTACTCCTAAAGGCAGGTTATGGTCCTGACCTAGATTGACTGGGTGACTCGATTTGGTGAATTAGTCCTAATCACTTCTTTTGGTCGACCTGACACAGGCATTTGTTTCACAGCAGATTTTGGTGCGGCTTGCACAATTTTCTCAGTATGTTGAGAACTACTAGTGCTCGCTACACTTGGTGAGGGCTTATGTTGTTACTGCTTTCCAGGTTTAGGTGTAGTATCTACTTTCCTATGTGGACAGCTAGACGCAACATGCCCCCTTTCGTGACATCTAAAGCAAGACATATTGTCAATTGACTTTTTATGAGAGCCCTTTGACTTAGGTGTCTCACTAGTGTCTGGTTCTTTTGTTTCAACTATAGCGACTGGTTCATCCTCCTGATCATTAAAGTCAATTCTGTGTTGTCCTACAGGTTTATCACTAGAGGATGACACAAATTTAACCTTTCTTAATCTTGATATTATTAGCAGTCACTTTAGTTTCATTTCCCTTAGTAATTTCAGACACTGGTTCCGGTATTTCCTCTGATTCAACTAATTTTTCAGTTTTCTCCTGAGGTTGAGGTACATAATTATCATTGAAAGGTGGAGGACTCTCATGATACCCTAGACCTACAGGTTTCTTAGACTGACGCTGTGCATATAAGATTTTCCCTAGGTTAAGAGATGAGTTCCTGAACTTTTCAAGTTTACTGTTGACCTCAGCTACCTTTACCTTAGACTCTGCTAGCTCTACTTCTTTGGATTTAAGCTCCTTGGTTAATTCCTCAACATGTTCGTACATCAGTTCTAATCTAACACATTGTTCACTAAGTTTGTCCTTTAGAACTACGACATCTTGTGCATCGGCCTTAAGCTTATCTCTAAGATCTTGTTTTATATCTACTAGGCTAGCGTTGTCTGATTTTAATGATTCATTCTGAGCAGATATTGTTTGATGTGATTCAAGTACCAAATTTAACCTATCGTTAGACATAGTACATAAAACACATAAATCATGGAAAAGAGAAAAGTTCAGAGTTACCTTGGTATGATCTGATTCCACGTTGGCCATTTGTGTGGCGAACTCCAGAATCGTCTGATCGTCTGACTTTTCTACCCACATCGGACTGCTTTCATTTTGACTGTTGTCCCCTATCGTCTCCTCTGCTCCATCACTTCCAGTCTCGGTCACTTCAGCCATAAAGGCTCTAGCATTCGATTCTGGATGTGTACTCCAGTCATAAGTTCCATCTAGCTGTCTGTCTGATGTGACATTCGATAACAGACCAGCTATATTCTCCTGACTGGTTGAACTACTTGGTAGATATCGCCCATGCGATTGATTCTGATACTGTCCTTGGTAGTTCTCTACTTTCGATCTCTGACACTCTCTAGCGAAGTGTCCTAACCCCTGACAGTTGTAACACTTGACCTTGGACTTATCAAATCCAATCTTATTGTTACTAACGTTGAGGTTTCTACCCGTCCTTTTGATGAACCTTTTAACTCTTTGAGTTACCAAGGCTAGTTGCCATTGCAGATCCATCTCTTCCAGATCATCAAGATCTACCTGATCGTAATCCTCATCCCAAAGCGCAGGATCGTTGATTTTGCCCTGAACACAATTGCCGTAAGCGGCCACAAAGGAAGCCAACAGATTCAGATGGTCTTCTACAGATTTTGCGCTCATAGGCATCTTTGAATAAGGCACAACCTTTTGTCGTCCTTCAACCTCAGCTGTAGGTGGAATGTATCCTTCATCGATACAAAGCCACATTCGCATATCATTAAACCTCGTGAAGTCGGCAAACCTATCCTTCCACCAGTAATAATCCTCAATTTTCATTAACTTAGGTGGTGAATTCGCCTTTCCAACCTCGTGATCCATCTCCATAAACCTCAGCAGACTAGCCATTGTTTCAAATATATTTGAATTCAAACTTAATTAATTTAATTCGAAATTAATTTTAAATTAATTCTTTCGAATTTAGGTAAATTCGAATCTAATTAAATTTAAACCTGTTTGGAATTAAATTCGAATATAAGTTTGAAATCCAGCTAAAATCAAAATTAATGTCAAAGTCGAAGGTCCACTAAATTCGAAAACCCAATTAAATTCGAAGATCCAAATTCGATTTTAGTGTAAAATCGAAATCCAAGCAAATTCGAATTGGCCAAACTCGAATCAAACTTTAAGGAACCTCGAAAGGAGCGTATTTTTGACAAACTCGAAAATTGAGAAAACCCTAATACCCCCTTACTAAACTCGAGCGCCGCAAATTCGAAAAACGGCTAATACTTCGAGTTTTTCAAGTTTTGCAAATTAAACCAATATTTTTACAAGGAAAAATTCTGATTTTGATCAAAAACTTGAACTACAACAAAGTATTTCCCGAAATCTGATTTGATAAGCTCGAAAAACATCCAAAATCGTGATATTAACCGTCCAAAACGTCAAGTAACCTAGGATGTATCTTATGAACACGAAGAATATTGAATATTGGCTAGTGTTTGACATATGTGATTTTGTGTGTTTGATATTTATTGTTTGTATGTTTGAACTTGGTATAACGTATTACAAGAAGTTCAAACATAAAGTTCAAAGATATATTCAAACATAAGTTAAATCATATGTTCAGATAGAAGTATGAAAGTAGAAATTCGAATTTGATATAAATTCGAATTTGTACATACTGGTAAATTCGAATTTGTCAAGTGGACAAATTCGAATGGGCCTTGGGCCTGATTCGAATTTGTCCTAAGACAAACTCGAATCTGTCAGTATAATTAAGGATTAACTCGAATAATTATCAGACTTTGCAGAATTTCAGAGAGTGATTAAGCAAATGCGATCTCGAGTTTACTAGTATTCAGAGAGTGTTTTCAGAGAGAACATCGTGTAGGTACGTTCGTGGTCGTTCGTATAACACCGTGGTAGTCTCCGTGTTCCCGTGAGTGTGATCTTACCGTCAAGCCGCTAACGAGGATTCCGCACTCGTTGGACGGTGTCGTGTCGAGATAGATCCGTAGAGTCAAGACCATATACATAATACACAAAGGAAATCCTAACAGCTAATAAAATATTCAAGAAAAAGTCATATGTGTAACTAACTTAGATGTATGACCAAATGGTCTTAATTTCTATGTTAGAGACACACAGACAATGATTCTAAATGAGGTATGCAAATTTTCTAGGGGATGTATAGCAACATCAAATACATCTTAAAAGAAAATAAAAGAAAAGAAATTTTTTGATAAAAAAGAGAGAGTCAAAAACAAGTTGCTTTGTTGTACGTACGTACAAACATGTCACCTCTGTTTTGACTCGAGTTAGCAAGATAAGTAGCTTTGTTGTACGTAAGTACAGACCTGTCACCGCTGTCTTGCTAGCTTTAAATAAATTTTAAGACAAACTAAGACACTCTGTTGTATGTAAATACAGAACTGTGTCCGACGTTTGCCTTTTAAAGAAAATTTGGAATACCGAAAAGTTATAATCATTGTGTGTATGCCTTGATGATAGAAGTATGTCTAAGTATGGGACTCGTAAGGTAGTTTCTTGATAAATAAAAAGCCTAAGGGATATTCCAAAGTGTAAAATGTTTAAAGGGAAAATCATACCGACAATTGACTTGGAATGTATATCACGGCAAACAATCAAAGGAATCAAAAATTCCAAAGTGTGAAAGCGTGATACTGAAAGTGCGTATTGACACTGCTATCTGATTGAACCTTCTTTGACTTTTTCGCAAAAATATTCTGTTAGTATACTTCGTAAATTTTAAAAGTAGTTTTTGAGTAGCTTAAGTTTAAATTTTATTTTTTATTTTTATTTTATTTTATTTTATTTTATTCTATTTTATTTCTAAGTAGGAAAAAGGTCAAAGTAACTAGGATGCATGTTTGGTTGAATAAACAAATATTGCGTGAAAATCTGTTGCTTGGTGTGAATAATTTTGCAAGGTTTGTAAAATTCCGTTACACGAAAAAGTTGAAAGAGTTGAATTTTATTCAAGTACTTTCAAAATTTTCACTTAAGTTCGAAATTCAGACAAATTCGAACTTCACTTCGAATTTGTCAGGAAGATCGAATTTATGCTAAGTTCGAAGGTTGTTGGTATAAATAGGTCAACAGTACTTCATTTAAGACACCTACCTTCGAATTTGTTCATTCGAACTTGTCTCCGGCGATTTCGAACTTATCATTCGAACTTGTCGCATTCGATTTTCTCACTATTCTTCGAAGTTTTGCCTACTTTTCTCGAACATACTCATACATTTAGGTATAATAATCATTATTATACAAAGTTTGGGTAGATTAGGACATTATTATGGCAAAAATCGAGATTTTTGATGTTTATTTGGGTTTAAACTATGTGGTTTAAAATTACAAGTTTTGACCTGTAAAAGTTCAAATAAAACACATATAACTTCGATTAGAACCCAATAGGACTAGATTATGCTATTTTTTAAGTCAAATGGGATTAAAATCTTGGATTTTAGTTTGAAAATGACCGACTTCGAACATGTTCTTCATGTTCGAACTTGTCAGAAAGTTCGAACTTGTTGAAATATCTACAATTTCAAAGTCAGTCAAGTTCGAATATATTCCTTGTATTTCTTTAAATTCGAATGATTTTAAAATAAATTCGAATTTGTCTAAGTTCGAATGTGTTGGATTTCGAACTTATGTAAGTTCGAAATTATACAAATTCGAAATAAACAAGTTTCATTTTATTTTTCATTACTAATATTGGTTGTTGTTTCTGTGTGCAGAAATGGGCGATCGGGCATTTCTTAATAAACATAACATGGTTATGTCGTCATGTGATCGAGTTTTTGACTCAGTCGCGAGTCTCAAATGCTCTGACTCATAACCTGCAAATCGTTTTGCCTTATGTATGTCAATTTTGGGAGCATCTCCAAGTGGATTGCTCAGTGACGCCAACTGTACTAAGAACAAGGGTTGGGGAACAGGCAATAGTATTTTCGGCTGATATGTTGCGTCAAATCCTACAGCTGGGTACGGAGGACCAAGAAGCGGGGCCTATAGATTTCCCGGCACATATCGGACAAGCGGCGTTTTTGAGAATGGGATACGCCCAAGACATTACGAAGCCTTCATATGTGAAGAGTGGCTTGATTGACCAATGGCGTTATCTTGTGCACGTCATCATGTTTTGTTTTGCGCTGAAGAAGGCCTTTTGATACTATGGTGTCCAAGCTGCAATCGGCGTTGATTGCCTTAGTATACAACAAGCAATTTAGTTTCTCTGAAATGTTCTTCGGGGAGTTTGTGCATCAAATCACAGCTCCAGTCAGAGAGAGATTTTTGATGTACCCACGTTTTGCGATGATGATCATTTGCCACTTCTTGCCCAATTTGCCACAACTTCCAGATACAAGTGGCGTGGCCATAATCGATAAAAGGATTTTTGCTGACTGCCAGACCCATAATTCACGAAGGGCTGAGCAGGTCAGGCCGCAAGCGGCACCATTGTTCGGGGCAGTAATGGACCCTGATTTTGTAGCCCCAGAAGGAGATAACTGGGCAGGTGAAGTCCCACAGCAGCCACAACAACAACCGCAACAGCAACAGCAGAGGCCAAGGCAAACAGCTCTGGCTAGAAGAGCTCCGGCAACTAGACCATCATCTCACCGCCAATCAGAATCTACTGCAGCTGGTCCATCCACGGAAGCTGTCGGCCCTTCGAGTTCGGCCCTCCAATTTGATCAGAGGGCGCAAGGAACAGCAGTGGAACAAAATATTGTTGAACAACTGGTTCAGGATGTTTTAGACCCTCCGGCTGAGTTCATTGATATTTTTAAAGAGATTGACGAATACCAGCCATCTGAGGCTGAGTTTATGGACACAGAAGTCCAGGGTGAAGAAGAAGGAGAAAGAATGCAGACTGAGGCTGAAGGTGACGTAGAGACCGCCTCCGAGTCTGACTCCGAGTCTAGTTCTGATGAGACATAGGCTGCTGATCCGGCTGTCACAATTGGCAGATATGGATCGAGATTAGTGGTCAGTCGACAGAAAATGACAAGGCCAACAGGTGGGGATGCAGAGGAAGAATATTCTGATTTTGAAGAAGTAGAGGAAAATCCACTCGTACCTAGGCATAGGGCGAGGAGGCATAGATTTATGCAGGGAGCTCCATCCACCTCAGTTCCTCAGACAGTGTTACCGGCTGCTACATCAACCTCAACAACCGCTCCATCTACATCCACCTCCATTCCATCAACTTCAACTTCTTACACAGACAATCAGCGGTTCACCCGAGCTGAAAGGAAAGGTGGACTTCCAAACACTCCAAATTTTTCAACTTTCAACAGTTGTGAAAGAGCTACAGGAGCATAATGCCAGACTTGATTGAGAGAATGCTGAGTTGAGAACAACAGTGGCTAATCAACAGTCTGAGATGAAGACGATGAAGACCCTCCTGGAGCAATTAATGAAAAATCTGCAAGCTCAGAGGGAGAGTAGTTGCAAGGAAGACCAGGTGAGGAGAGAAGATGACGACGGCAATGATCCAGATGCTGAAAGAGAAAGTGAGCTAGCAGATCTTTCTCAGAAGACTGCTCAGCAAGCACAAATTCAGGGGGAGCCTAGTTAGTCAGGTATGGGAGAAGGAGGCGGAGGCGAAGCTTCAAAGTCTACTGAACATGAAATAATTGAAGCGCTGATGGGTCTTGATGATGAAGATGAGTTTGCTTTTGATCCAGAAGACTTAGAGGAAGGAGAGTTTATACCTGAAGACGTAGTCGATTGGAAGTCGGATGATGAGGTTGTGGAGGATGACGATGACAATGTAAATGAAGTAGTTATCCCAAAGCAACCTATCACCGAACAATATATACATAATGAGCAGAATGTGATAGATCTTGATGAGCTGAACTTAGCATATACGGATGAATCAGAATCTGAAATAGCTGACAAGGAGCAAACAAGAGAAGAAATGATAAAACTATGGTTCAAGAAGGAGGAAAAGAAGACAGAGTTGGCAGTAAAGAAGAGAATGAGACTGCCAAGTCCAAGAAATCTCTCGGGAGGAATACTAAGCTGGTTCTTCGATAGAGAACTGCAGCTATTCATGCTCAAGAGAAGAGATGGACTTCAATACTTGAGGAGAACTTTGAAGGTTTTCAACACAATGCCCAAGTATGAAGTGAAAGAGTTGGCCTGGAAAGAATTGATCAACCTAGGAGACGACCCATATGCTGAAGTTGTTGCTAAGATTATAAGAAGGGAGGGTCGATCTGGAAGGTTCGAAAGGCTTAGGCCAAGATGGTAAAAGAGTTGAAGATCAGTCAAGGATAGATCGCCACACTGGAAAGCCTTGGGCTAGGATGGTTTACAAGCGAGTCCGATGTCTCAAGAAAGTGCCGATGAAGTCAATGCCACAGGATGTACTGAGGCACATGAAGTGGTGGTATGTTGACAATGAGACGGCTGAAGCAATGATGGAGGACTACGAGGACAAAGTAATTTTGAAATTATACGATCCACTGCATCTGATCAATTTATCGAAGGACGACATGAGAAAACTTCATGATCAGCCGATCTTCTTTCATTAAGGCTGAAGATCAGAAGGCAGGAAGTTCCAGAAGGTAGTTAAAGTTTGTATAGATCAGGGATTGTATGCTGGTAGTAGTTTATGTAGTTCTAGTACTTAGACAAAATATATATAGTTAGAAGCTATCGTCAAGGGGGAGTCTGTTAGTGCATCCTGTGTGACGATAGCAGTCTAAGTATAGACGATATTATGTAATAGTCAATTTTTTCGTAATTGCATATTAATACGTGTTTGATATATGTTTGTTATATGTTTGATATATGTTTGATATTGATAGTATGTATGTTTGAACTTGGTTGTAATTGATGTTTTACGATAAGTTCAAATGTAAGTTCAAAGGTAAGTTCAAAGTCACTGGATTCGAACTTATGGAGGACAAGTTCGTGGGCCTTGGGCTTAGTCGAACTTGTCCTGAGCAAGTTCGAATCAGGGGTTATAATTAAGTGTTAATCCGTTTTAATTAATAACTTTTGCGAACTTTGGCAGTGAATCAGAGCAGAGGGCGATACAGATGTATTTGTGTGTGTTCTTGGAGAGAATCACGGGTCGGGGCGTTCTAGTGTTCGTCTATCATCGTGTGTGTCTCCGTGTTTCGTGTGTGTGTGGTCTATCCGTCAAACCGCTAACGAGGATTCCGCACTCGTTGGACGGCGTCACGTCAAGATAGGATCCGTAGGTAGGTGACCTTACAGTTATTTTGTTAATTAAATGATTTAATTACCTAAATTAATTCCTTCTATATTAAATGTTTCTAAAATAAATTTTAATTATAATTAAATATAAATTACAAGTTTAGCATTCCTAAAACGCCCTTAATACATTTTTGGTTCCCATTTAGTTCCCGAAGCATATGGTGCCCATAGGACCTCAATCTATTATATATATATTATTTTCAAAATTAATGGATGAAACACGAAAAAAAATTTTAATAACTATGCAATGAATGAAATAAAACTAATCAATGTATCGTATGTCATTGTAATTATATAACATATATCCTCTAATCAATAATAAAAAACTAATCAATATAATATTTTATCGTAATATATTATAAAACATATATCTTCAAAAAAACTAATCAATATAATATTTTATTGTAATATATTATAAAACGTATATCTTCAATTTATATTACGATAAAATATTATATTGATTAGTTTTTTGTTATTGATTGTTTATTGATTATATGGTATATGTTATATCAATACAATTACATATGTTTCGTTGATTAGTTTTTTTTAATAGTTTGCAATGCTTCATCAATTAATGTATATATATATATATATATATATATATATATATATATATATATATATATATATATATATATATATATATATATATATATATATATATATATATAATCAGGTTAATCAGCGTACCTATGAGATTCCAGCGTACCCTAATGTGAATGATCATTCACATATATTTTTTTAATAGACATGTTTAAGACAACATTATAATACTTTTTTTTCAAAAGGAGCAACATCATAAATATTGTGAATGGTAAAAAAAAGATCATGTGAATGGTCATTCATACCATTCACATTCACATGGATGACCATTCATATAAATATGCATTGAGCATTCACATAATTATTAAGGACACAGAAAGTGTGAATCTATGTGAAATTCATATATAATGCGTATAACATTAAATTAAACATGGTTATGTGAAAAAAAAATTTTAAAAAGGTTTTTAAGGTTGGTACCTTCGGGTCCACTTGATTTCGAGAGGTACTTACTTGAACCTGACTCTCTCTCTCTCTCTCTCTCTCTCTCTCTATGTGTGTGTGTGTGTGTGTGTATATATATATATATATATATATATATATATATATATATATATATATATATATATATATATATATATATAGAACAAGTTCATCAGCGTACCTATAAGATTCCAGCGTACCCTAATGTGAATGATCATTCACACATATTTTTTTTAGTACACACGTATAGGACAACATTATAAGAATTTTTTCAAAAGAAGCAACATCATAAATCTTGTAAATGGTAAAAAAAGATCATGTGAACGGTCATTCACACCATTCACATGGTGTGAAATGACCATTCACATGGATGACCATTCACATAAATATGCATTGAGCATTCACATAATTTTTAAGGACACAGAAAGTGTGAATGTATGTGAAATTCATATATATCATGCGTAAAACATTAAATTAAACATAGTTACAAGAAAAAAATTTTAAAAAAAGTTTTTTAAGTTTGGTACCTTCGGGTGGACTTGATTTCGAGAGGTACCTTTTTGAACCTGAATATATATAGGAGCAGATAGAGAGACACAAGAATGACAGGAATGTATGTATGTGTGTGTGTGTGTCTATATATATATATATATATATATATATATATATTAGATTATATATCCTCTAATAAATAATAGAAAAGTAATCAATATAATATTTTATTGTAATATATTATAAAACATATATCTTCAATTTATATTACGATAAAATATTATATTAACTAGTTTTTTATTGATTGTTTAGTGATTAGATTTTTTTTAACGGCTGGTATGGTGGTTATCGCCTAGGTCCATGTGCCGACAGATTCCGGTCCGATCCCCACCAGAATCTCCTAGTTAGATTAAAATCTCCATAGTTAGATTAGTTCACCTGAAGGGAAAAAACCCAAAATCCGCCTCTAGTGAGGATCGAACCCGGGTAACAACCCTCCCCAAGCCCCATATGGAAAACATATGTTAAGTTGATTATTTTTCTTTTTATTCATTGCATAGTTATTATAAATTGATTGCAATGTTTCATCAATTAATGCAATAAATGTAATAACAAATCTCATGTAATAAATAAGAATATCAATGCATTAGTGTAATTCTAAAATTTAACATAACATATAGATATGTAGTTAGTTGTTTTTATAAATGTTGAGTCTATTATATATAAGTTGAGTTCATGCAATAAATATGAGTATTATTTATTTGATTTCATTTTAATAAAATTTTTTATTAAATAACTGTAGTAAGTATTTTGTTAATTTTCATTAAATATCTAAAAATAGTTAGTCCATCTAATTTTAGTTAAATATCTACAACATTTATCATATCTATACAATACAAATGATGTATATAATTACAACTTATAATAGGATACAACATATTAATGCTAAATTCTTGAATTTGAAAAAGTTCAAGTAACAAAGCTCGATGTACAAGTCATAACAACATATAAATATCATTATAATAATTATTTTATTAGTCATTTTATCCATTTCATAAAGTAGTTAGCTAATTATAAGGTTATAAAAAAATTTATTCATTCAATTATATAAATAAAATGCTTATATATATTAACAATATTATTATTATTAACCAATTTAATTTATCACTATTCTATACTTATTTAGATTAATTTAAGAGGGTCAATCAATAACATAATGACTCTTCAAATGCTTCAATTTAATTTTATTCATAAGTTATGTGTCTCTTGAATTGTTTCTCATTTACACAATCAATTTGATATGTTATTATAAATAACATATTACATCATTCCTAAAACATATTGTGCTTAAATTCTTACATTTGTAGTAGCTCTTAGCGTAAATGAATGATAAAGAAATACGAGAGTAGAACAAACATCACCATGAAGGTGTTTGATATTGTCCTACGTATTCGCACAAGAGAATTCGTCCAACATTTTCTTGCTCAGGGGGAATATATTTGTTTCAACTTCACATGTTTTTCATCAATCACACACTTTTATATATGTATGTGTTGTTTTTTAGAATAATATTTTTATGACATAATTTTTATATTTTCAGGATGATGAAGAAAGGAACATAATGAACATGTCGGTAGTTAAAAATTTACTTCTAACGTATTTACTATTTATAATTTTTATTTTCGTAAATGTTTCTTTTAAATCAATTATGCACTTCCACATATGCATTTGTTTGTATTTTGATAGTTTTTAAAATAATGTTGTATGACAATTGTAAAAATATCATATTTATTTCTATGTCTTTTACATAGTTTTGTTAGACATGGTTGTCACTAATTCACTATACATTAATCAAAATCACATATGATATACATGATTAATCGTTCATTATCAACAAATTATATGTCAAAAATTCTAATTGTTTAAAAATATTCATTTAAAATGTTTTGTATACAAAATCAAAGATAAAATGTTTTCTTATTTTACTAAAATATTTCTAATTTACTATATACATAAAATAAAAAGTATCTATTTTACTACTATCTTAGTAATTTAAAATTTTTAGAGTATATTGAGATTTGATACTTATTATTAACTTAATTGTATATATGTTACAAAATAATAAAAGTTCATGTCATAACATTAATAGTTATTATTATTTTTAAAAAATTGTAAACTAAAATAAGTTAATAAGTATAAATAATGATAAGTTAAAATAAATCAATAATCAAGATATTTAGAAAAAGTTCAACTAATACAACTCGATGTACAAGTCATAGACACATAAATAATTAATTATCATAACAACTCTTTCGTAAACCTTTTCATTCGAATATCATCAATCGTTTTATTAATAATTTATTTATTCTATTTTTTTAAATATAATAGTTATATATATTTAAAATATTAATGCTTTTAATAATAATAATAATAATATTATTATTATGATTATTGTTGTCAACTATATTATATTTTATTATTATGATAAAATAAATGTTAAAATGAAATTATCATCATTATCATTATATAGGTTAATTTAATAGGATCAATCAATAAGTTTATATGTCTCTTCAACTGTTTTATATTAGATTTCATTCATAACATTTTATCTCTATAATTACATCTCATTTTCGCAATAAATTAATTACTTAATTATAAGTAGTACACTAGCTTTTTTTTTCCAGAACTTATTATTTTACATATTTCCTTTTATATTATATTCTTTAACGAGTTGCAAATGTGCATGAAAGAATATCGTGATTTTTAATATTTTTCTTCAATAATTATAATATTAACGTCATATTTTCGTATCTAAACCATTTCGCCCATCATTTATTTTTTTGGCATATGATTTTGATTGTGTTAGTTACAACTAAAAACATACAATAATATCTATTAATTAGCCAAAAAATAAATTTAATATGCACATATTTCTAATGATTAAGGTATGACCACTAATTAGATAATACTTCTTAAAATAGTATTTACACATGTATCATAACTAAGTTAATAAATTCAAATATTAACTTACGTTATAAAAGATTATTTGTTCCTAATTATAAAATGCATGATGTATATGTAATTTAAATTTGTTGTCATTGGAGCACACAAATATAGGAGTCTATACCTAAATGTGTTAAGCATTATAAGTTATGGTGTTCGTTTAATTCTTCATTTTTATATTAATAAAATCAAGTCTCTATAAAATTATCATATTTAATTAAAATAAATCATCATACTAAATTGTTAACAAAATTATCATACGTTCGTAGCATAATTAACCAAAAGACATAAATATGAAATAAATTACTAATAATAATTTATTTAAGATTACTTAAATACTTAAAAATAAATTACACTGATCTTATATTTAATTAATATATAATTATTTCAGATAATTATCTGTTTGATTTTTAATATTTAATTAATTAAAAATTAAAATTTTAGATGGTATAACTTCATTTAACTAATATTTCAATCATCAAATAATTGAATAAAGATAAAGTTTAATTTATGACAGTTTTGAATAACATTCTAGATATTAATTTAAGTAAATACCAAATGTCAATTGCTAACAATAACAATAATTTATTTACATTTCTATCATTTATGGAAACATTATTAATTTCTTTATCATTAATATCATCAACTTTTGTATATCACTAAGGAATAAATAACAATGAAAGATATAAAAATAAATAGTTCTTATAAATTGCACGTACTTTTCATTGCATATTTTTGTAAAAAATGAATTATAACGCGATCATTATTTGTGTTATGTATATATGAATTCTTAACTCTTTATTTTTTATATACAAAGACTCCAAAATAAATAATAAATTAATCGTAATAAATGTCTAAAATATCAAAGCAAAATGAAATCTAAAATATAAAAAATACCACGAAATACAAAATCTTATTGTAACATAAATATTGGTATAAACATATGTACGTATTGTATTTTTAAATTTATTGACATAAAAGTTGAGTTATATGCGATAAATAAAAGTATTAGTTACTTTAGTTAATAATATTTTATTAATAAACAATAGCATTAATCATTTAATTAACTTTTGTTAAATATGTAAGTGTACTAACATAATGATTCTTAAAGATATTAATTGGCTAGGTTCATGATATATTGATATTCAAATTTTAAAAAATCTCACAATCACATAGTAATTTATTCCCTTTTATTTCAAACTTAAACATTTTTTATATCCCCTCAAACAAATAGTCATAAAAACGTAAACAAATTTTTAAAACGATTGTTTTTTAGATTAAAGTATTTGTATTTTTATAACTTGGTATTGCTAGATTGCTGCTATAAAATTTTGAAATCAATTAAGTCTATATCTCATAACATTTTAACCTTGGTAAATTCTTCAATCTAGAGTTTATATAGTAGTGGTCATTATAAAGACACGTTTCTAATAATTACATAGGAATTAAATAACAAAATCAATAGTCCGGTGCATCGCACGGGCCGTCATGACTAGTATATATATAAAGTTGAGTCCTCCATGTAATAAATGTGATAACAATTCTCATGTAACGGATAAATTAATGAGTTAATTTAATTTTAGTTTTTAATAAATGAGAAAACTAATGAGTTAATTTGACTTTAAATTGTTAACAAGTTATATATATGTAAGGTCTAAGACTGCACGATCTATCTAGACGCGGATCCGTGAACGAGTGCGGAATCCTCGTTGACGGTTAGACGGACAACTCTCAACCAACGGAAACACGGAGACTATTAGACGCTGAACGAACGACACACGAACGATCCTACGTACTAATTCTCTCCGAAACGGGACTCACCTAGCTGATAAACTCGAGATCGCCTCTTGCTCAATTCCTCACGAATTCTGCAAAAAGTCCCTTAATCATTCGAGTCTATCCCTAATTATAGGCCCTGATTCGAGTCTGTTGTGGGCCAACCTCGAATCTGGCCTAAGGCCCATTCGAATCTGTCCATCTGACAGATTCGAATCTAGCCTATTCGAATCTAAGGACTCATTCGAATCTATCACAGATTCGAATGTATCC
Organism: Centrapalus pauciflorus; assembly: GCA_020465985.1. NCBI lineage: Eukaryota > Viridiplantae > Streptophyta > Magnoliopsida > Asterales > Asteraceae > Centrapalus > Centrapalus pauciflorus. The sequence goes on from JAANYP010002679.1 coordinate 25,795, forward strand.
TTTTATGCAATTCGAATCTAGCCTTTGACATATATAACTAAGTGTTTGAAACTTATGTTTTAACTTATGCTTGAGTTAATCTTTGACCTTTATGTTTGAACTTCTTGTAATATGTTACATCAAGTTCAAACACACAATCAATAACAGACAAACACATATTAAACATATATATCAAAATACTTGGTTAATACTCAGAATATTACCTAAACCATAATGCAGATCGATTAGACTGCTATCGTCACACAGGGTGTACCAACAGACTCCCCCTTGACGATAGCTTCTAATTATTTACATTACATCAAATTTAAGTACTAGAGCTATATATATTACTACCCGCATATAATCCAGCATCTATACAAACTTTGACTACCTTTTGGAACTTCCTGGCTTCAGATCTCCATGGTTCAGTAAAGAAGATAGGCTGATCATGAAGCTTCTTCAGGTCGTCCTTTGATAGGTTTATCAGGTGCAATGGATCATATACCTTCAAAATTACCTGCTCGTCTTGATCTTCAATGATAGCTTCAGCAGTGTCAATCTCTAGGTACCACCACTTCATGTTGCTCAAAACGTTCTGTGGCATTGGCTTCATTGGGACTTTCTTTAGACACCTCACAGGTTTGTATTCCATCCTGGCCCATGGCCTACCTGTATGAGGATCTATTCTCGATCCATCCTCGACCCTCTTTCCGGTCCTTGGCTTTAGTCGCTCAAATTTGCCTGATCGCCCTTCTTTCCTTATAATTCTTTCGATTACGTTCGCGTAGGGATCATCTCCAATATTGATCAGCTCCTTCCAGGCTAACTCTTTAACTTCAATCTTGGGCAATGAATTAAACGCTTTCAATGTCCGCCTCAAGTATTGAAGGCCATCTCTTCTTTTCAAAATAAACAGCTGCAGTTCTCTGTCAAAGAACCAGCTAATAATCCCTCCAGCAAAATTTCCAGCACCTGGATTTCTCATCTTCTTCTTCATCTTCAGCTGATCTTTCTTTTCTTCCTTCTTGAACCAAAGATTTAACAGATCAGCTCTAGATGGCTCTTTCTCAGCCTCTTCAAGGTCTTTATCTTCAGCTGAGGCTACCTTGATGTAATCAATATCAATCACATTATGATCTTGGCTCTCATACAGTTCAGTGACTGGTTGTGAATTGATTATTACTTCATTAACGTGATCGTCTTCATCATCTAGCACTTCATCATCCGATTTCCAGTCAGCGACGTCATCTGGAATGAACTCACCTTCTTCTAATTCTTCAATATCATCTTCAAAATCAAATTCCATGAGCTCTTCTTCAATATCTTTCAGCGCATCTATCATGTCGCTATCTAAAGTCTTTGAAGAACCTGCTTCTCCTCCTGCTCCTCCCTCTCCTCCTTCTGTACTAGGCTCCCCCTGAACTTGTGTAACTTGAGCTGCAGAAAAATCTACAGACTCAATCTCTTTGTTCGCACCGGGATCATCGCCTTCATTATCATCATCTTCTCGCTGTACTTCCTGATCTTTACAACTCGTCTCCCCCTGAGTTTGTAGATTTTTCATAAGTTGCTCTAGGAGGGACCGCATTGCTCGGATCTCAGACGATTGATCAGCAACAAATGATTTAATCTCCGTGTTTTCGTCTCTAACACTTTCAACAATGTTTCTCAGTTCTGCATTCTCCTTATCAAGATTAGAGTTATGCTCTTGGAGTTCACCGACTGCTTTTGTGAGAGTTATGATTTGAATGTTCTGAAAGTCGACACGGCTCTTAAGTTGCATGATTCGTTGGTTGTCGGTATAGGCTTCTGATGTAGAAGGGATGGACTGAATGGGAGCAGGATTGAATGGTTGGGGAATGTAGGGTTCAGGTTGCTGAGGTGGCGGTGATGGTGGAGCTGTATCTTGGGGTTGGGTCTGGGTTTGAGGCGGAGGTTGTGCATCGGACTGTGATGAAGTCCCCTGCATAAACCTGTGACGTTTGGCCCGTTGCCTTGTCACCAACTGAGGAGTCTCTTCGTCTTCAAAATCTGACTCCTCCAAATCCCTGGCCTCTCGCCTCCTCGAACCACCTTCATTGATAATCAATCGTGAACCATAGGTTCCAATTTGAATATGAGGATCTGTAGACACTGATTCTGGAGCTTCAACTTCGATTTCCTCCATTTCTTCTGATTCTGTAGCAGATGATGACTCATCATTGCCAGTCTGCTCTGGCACATATTCGTCAACATCTCTGAAGACATCTTCTTCTCCCTCTGGAGGCTCAAGTAATTCACCCACTAACTCTGCAGCTATATCTTCATTTGCATGTGGACCTGCCTCCCAAATTTCATTTAGCGTTTGGCACAATTGATCAGCTTCATTTGGGACATTTGACGGCCCGGCTTCCTGCACTTCTGGTTGCTGACTCGTAGAAGGCCTAGACGCCTGAGTTTGACTTGCAGTAGCTCTTTGTCTTCGCCTTGGATCACGGGGACGAGCACGAGGCTGTTGTTGTAGTGGACGTTGCTGTTGTTGCTGTGGTTGGACATCAACTACCCCTGCCCAGTTGGCATTACTCGGGGCTTGAAATTCCCTATCCAGAATTGCACCAAATAGTGGACGCGCCACCGGAACCGCTAACCTTCCTCGATGTGAGGAACAGTCAGAATAGATGCGCTTATCCATAATATTGACGCTCAATGCATCATCTGTTTGTGGCAAATCAGGCAAGAAGTGCCTTATCAACATCATTACAAACCTAGGATACAGTAGGAATCTTTCTCTCTCAGGAGCAGTAATTTGATGGATGAATTCCGAGAAAAACAGCTGTGAGAAGCTGAACTTCTTATTGTACACCATGGCAATCACCCCAGATTGGATCTTTGAGACGATGTAATCGAATCCAGCCTTCTTAGGTGCAAAACAAACCATGAACACGTGGACCAAAAATCGCCACTGCCCTATCAACCCGCTTTTCATATAAGATGATTTTGTAACGTCCAAACTATAGCCCATTCGCAAAAACGCTGCTTGCCTAATACTTAAAGGAAAGTCTATAGGCCCGTCTTCTTGTTCTTGTGAACCCAACTGCAGTACTTGACGCAAAATATCTGCTGAGAAAACCAGAGGTTGACCGGCAATTCTGGTTCTTAAGACTGTCGGGGTGACAGTACAGTCCACCTGTAAATGATCGTAAAATTGACGCACATATGAAATCACAATCGGAATATTGTGATATAATGCATAGCTGATCCTAGATTCAGCTAGAAAATCTAAAACTTCTCGATAACCCTGCGCTTCAGGGATATTATGAGCTGGATTAAGTACCATATTGTGCTTAGGAACAAAAGCACGAAGCGCCATATCTGCACAATACATAAAACTGTTAGAATTATTAAAAATCAATAAACTTGTTTAAATTCAAATTTGTTTTATTTTGTACTTTATTAAATACAAAATCTAACACAATTAAATTTCCACAAGTTTAATAAAATTTAACTTAAAGAAATTAAATAAAGTACAGATTCGAAGGTAACAGATTCGAAGAGTCCATATTCGACTGTAATGGACAGATTCGAAGAGTCCCTATTCGAGTCTAATGGACAGATTCGAATATCATAGTCATCTCGAATCTAATGATAGATTCGAGAAACCTATGAACAGATTCGAAAGTCCATGAACAGACTCGAAGCCCCGACTTATGAATTTTCAACAAAAACCCAAGATTTTAACCATTTTGAACTTGGTAAATCACATACATTAGTTCAACTAGGTTCTAATCATTGATTTATGTCTTTAATTTGATCTTTTATAGGTCCAAACTTAGTTATTTAGCAAAAACCCAATTTTGACCCATAAAACTTCAAAAATCGACGATTTGTCCTTAAATTGTGTATAAAACTACCAAAATCTTGTACAATCCGGTTGATTATACCTAGATATGAGTGTAGAATCGAACACAGTAGCTTTAGAGTCGACAAAATGTCGTTTAGGAGCAATACGGTAGACTCGAGAAAATAGATTCGAAATCGCTGATATAGATTCGAGAGTATAGATTCGACAACAGTAAAGTAATAAATGACTTCACTATTGACCTATATATACTACCAACCTTCGAGTCTATGTGTAGATTCGAGTCTACAGACAGATTCGAAATACTTCACATTCGAGTCTGTCTTAGATTCGAAACTACCAACACTTAGAAAAATTTCGAAAATTTTGAAATAAGTTCAACTTTTCCAACTTTTTTCTACGGTATTGTGTAACCAGATAAACTATGCCAATTCTTTTACCTTAAGCACAGATATTTCACGCATTGTGTATTTTATCCAACTTTGAATGCACCCTCAGTAACTTTTGACCTTTTACCTAAGTAAAAATTAAACTAAACTAAAATAAAATAAAATAAAATAAACTAAGGTAAAAATAAAATAAAATAAAATAAAATAAAATAAAGTAAAATAAAATTTTGACCAAAACATTTAATCTAGACTTAAGAAAAAATTTACAATCTAAGCTAAATACTTAACAACATATTTTTGATGAGTATAGTCTAAGAAAGGTTCAATCAGATAGCGATGTCCGATACTAACTTTCAGTACTTGAACTTTCACACTTAGGAATTTTTGAATTCCTTTGATTGTTTGTCGTGACATACCCATTTAGCCGATTGTTGGTATTTTACCCTGTTAAACATTTTACATTTCGGAATATCCCTTGGCCCTTTTATTTATCAGGAAATTATCTTACGTGACTCAGACATAGACATACTTTTATGATCAAGGCACACAGACAAAAATTCTAACTTGTTGGTATTTGCAAACTTTCTTTAAAAGACAAACATCGGACACAGGTCTGTATTCTCATACAACAAAGTGTCTTAGTTCGACTTAAGGTTTATTTTTAAAGTTAGCAGATAGCGGTGACAGGTCTGTACTGACGTACAACAAAGCGACATGTCTGCTAACCCGAATCTAAACAGAGACAACAGGTCTGTACTTACGTACAACAGAGTTGCATGTTTTCGACTCTCAGTTTTTCATGATATTTCTATTCTTTCCATTTTCAGATGTATTTGATGTTGCCATACATCCCCAGAAAGTTTGCACACCTCATTTAGACTTAAAGTTTGTATGTCTTGTACATAAAAATTAAGACCGATTGGTCGTACATCTAGGTTAGTGACACGCTTGACTTTTTTCTAGAATATTTTATTAGCCTTGAGATTCCCTATATGTATTATGCCTACCAACACATCAAACTAAATAAAGTATAACACTTAGGATTTAGTTGCATTATGTGTGAAAGCCTAAATACTTAGAGTCTGTAACGACGGTGCTAATTTTCGTCACTTTGAACCTATGTATCTAAGACTTAACTCATTTTCTGATATTCTCTTTTTTTGTATTTTTGTAATTTTTCTCCCTTTTTTTCTTTTGTTTTTCATAGCAAAAAGCAGTAAACTAAGCTAACCTACTAACTTACTAAAAATAGAAACTTACTAAAAATAGAAACTTTCCTAAATTAGAAACTTACCTAAATAAGCAACTTACCTAAATTAGCAGACTACTGTAAAGAAAGAAATACTACTACTCTAAAAGAAAATAAACTTACTACTACTAAGGTCAAATTACTCTGGGTTGCGCATTCCATTCAGTTGAATTAAATACTCAAACCGTGACTTATCAAACGCTTTGGTAAATAAATCAGCATTATTATCTTCTGTTGCCACCTTTACCAGTTTGATTAAGTTCTTTTCAGCACAATCACGAATAAAATGATGCCTTATGTCTATGTGCTTTGTTTTACTGTGTTTAACTGGATTATTAGTTATAGCAATTGTAGATTGATTGTCTATCCTAATAGGAGTTTGAGTGTAAGCCAAACCGTAATCCCGCAATTGTTGTTGTATCCACAGAACCTGTGAACAGCAACTACCAGCAGCTACATACTCGGCCTCGCACGTTGACGCGGCTACCGATGTTTGTTTCTTGCATTGCCAGGACACCAATCTCCCTCCGAGGAACTGACAACCTCCAGTCGTTGATTTGCGCGTCAAGCTGCATCCTCCGTAGTCCGAATCTGTGAACGCCTCCAACTCTAGATCTCCCTCCGCGTGATACCAAAGTCCCAGCTTCGGTTTTGACTTGAGGTATCGTAGAATCCGCTTCACAGCTTTCATATGCATCTCCTTCGGATTCGCTTGAAACCTAGCACAAATACACACAGCAAACATTATGTCAGGTCTTGAAGCAGTTAAATACATAAGTGACCCAATCATGGCCCGATATAAAGTCGGATCCACATCGGAATCACTTTCAGTACCCGGCCCGAGATTGTGATTCACTTGAATCGGCGTGCTGAAGTGGGCAGTCAACTTAGTTCCTTCCATCCCGAAACGCTCCAATATGTCATAGACATATTTGGTCTGATGGATAAACATGCCTTCCTTCTTTTGGTCAACTTGTAACCCTAAAAAGAAATTCAACTCTCCCATAGCACTCATCTCGAACTTAGACTTCATAACCTTCTCGAAATCTTTGCACATCTGTTCGTCTGATGATCCAAAAATGATATCATCGACGTACACTTGTACCAAGATAAAGTGATCTCCCTTTCTCTTAACAAACAGAGTACTATCTATCCTACCCCTCTAAAAGCCATTTTCTAACAGATGGTTGGATAGAGTCTCATACCACGCCCTAGGTGCCTGATGTAATCCATAAAGAGCCTTATCTAAGCGATATATTCTATCAGGATATTTTGGATCTGTAAATCTGGGCGGTTGTTCTACGTACACCAACTCCTTCACTTTCCCATATAGGAAAGCACTCTTAACATCTAACTGATATACCTTAAAGCCCTTGAAGTAGGCAAAAGCTAAAAACAACCTAATTGCTTCTAACCTTGCTACAGGTGCAAACACTTCGTTGTAATCGATTCCCTCCTCTTGGTTGAAACCCTTTACAACTAATCTCGCCTTGTTGCGCGTGACTATACCCCGATCGTCTCTTTTGAACTTAAAAACCCATTTGGTTCCTATTGCAATATCCCCTCGAGGTAACGGAACTAACTCCCACACTTCTAGTTTCCTAAATTGTGAAAGTTCTTCCTGCATCGCTTCAACCCAAGAGTTGTCCTTAAGTGCCATTTGCACATTTTTGGGCTCTACTTGCGATATGAAACACGAATATAGACATGTGTGATATGCCTCGGAGTCGTTTATCATCGACAACAACACAGTGTTGTTATTTACACTACTCCGAGTCCTCACACCCTCGTTAGGATTTCCTATGATGTTATCTATTGGATGGTTCTTGTTAATCCTAGAGGTCTCTATTTCATCAACCCTTAGATTATCTCCTAAGTTGGATCCTATTTCACCTAAAGGGGGAACAGGCTCAGCTTCCACATTTTCTTCCTCACGGACGTTTTCCTCAGAGGCAGAACTTGATGCTTGAGTCTGATTCTCAGTATTAGGTGCCTCTTGATCAGCAACTTCTGGAGAACTATCTACAGTCGCAGTAGGCTCGGACGTAGATTCGAACGTGGTCCTCGGAAAAATATGGCCATCGTCATTTAGGTGCAACGTCGCCATGTCTTTTTCGATTGTACCTGCAGTATCATCCAAAGGAATGTTAAATCACTCAAACAATTTATCATAGTCAAATAACCATTCCGGACCAGTTTGGGGTTCATGTGTATAACTTGTGACTTCAATATTATACACAATCTCCACAGTACCACTCGTTTTGTTAAAAACCCGTTTGTTTGGTGAGTTTTGCACGTAACCTAGGAAGTATCCTTCGTCAGCCTTTTCACCAAACTTCGGTTGATGTTTTGTTCGTAAAAGTGTGCATGGTACTCCAAACGGTTCGAATCCAGTTAAGTTAGGTGGCCGTTTATTCAAAATTTCATAGCATGTTTTGTTCAAAGATTTGACTGTAAGGACTCTATTTAAAATATGGCACGCGGTATTCACTGCCTCCCCCCAAAACATGGTAGGAAGCTTTGAATCCGAAAGCATAGTCCTTGCAGCCTCAATCAATGTTCTGTTTTTACGTTCGGCCACCCCATTCTGTTGTGGTTCGTATGGTGCACTGAATTGATGCACTATGCCCTTTGATAGGCAATATACACCAATTACAGAGTTTTTAAATTCAGTCCCATTATCACTACGAATATTTTTAACCCTTGTTCCGTAGGAGTTCTCCACTTGGTCTAAGAACCCGATGAGCTTTGCAGCCGTCTCGTCCTTCGTACCTAAAAAGAAAACCCATGAAAACCGTGAGTAATCGTCAGTGATAACTAAGCAAAACCAACTACCTCCTATACTCCTTTTGTTGATAGGGCCGAAAAGGTCCATATGCGACAAATCGAATGTCGAGGTTATGGAGTTCAGCTTCTTGGACTTGTGTGTCTTTTTATGTTGCTTGCCCTTCATGCACGGTAGACACTTGTCTTCAAACTGAAAGCTCTTCAGAGGCACACCTTGCACCAAACCATTCTTCGTTATGTAGTTCATTTTCCTCAGGTGCAAGTGAGTCATGCGTCTGTGCCACAAAACCGATTCCGTCTCTGAAGCTTTTGATAGTAAGCAGATCGGACCCATCGAATTATCTGGCTTGTTCATATCGAGCATGTACAAGTCATTCTTCCTTGGAGCCCGCATCAATATCCAATCTTCAGGTATCTTGAATCCCGGCTTTAGCACTAACGCCTCAGTGTCAGTAAATAACACTGAGTTCTTCTTATCACAGATTTGAGATACACTAATGAGATTATGAAACAGTTTATCAACGTGATAAACTTGATCCAATGTAATCGTCCCATTAGTGACTTCTCCAGTTCCAGTGATATTTCCTCCTTTGTTGCCCGCGAATGATACAAATCCCCTATTACCCCCCTTGAAGTCTGTGAGAAGACTTCTTTCCCCCGTCATATGCCTGGAGCAACCACTGTCGACGAACCACTTGTTGTTTGGACCGGTAGTTATCTCCTGCACATGAAAGAAA
>JAANYP010002680.1:0-13424 GCA_020465985.1 Centrapalus pauciflorus
ATTCACCCCCCCTCTACAGCTTAAGGCTATATACTTGGGAAACCTTTCGGGACCTACAGACCAGAATCGAACCACAGCAAACCAGTTCTCGGTTCCTATAATTCAATTTTAGATTCCATCGGGTTCGGTCCGGTCCGGTCTGATTTTATTTTTTACTTTATAAAAGTCAGTAAATAACTAAACCGTTTCATATTCGGGCCGGTTCTCATTGCTTGATTTTACACATATTTGGTTTTCAGTAATTGGGTTCGGGCAGATTTCGGAACCGAGCTCAATCCTAATTCTTATAATTCAGTTTTTGATTCCATTGGGTTTGGTCTGGTCCTATCCGGGTTTTTTTCTTTTGTAAAAGTCGAGAAATAACCGGAACTAAACCGAACCGAACTAGACAAGACCGTTTCATATTCGGGCAGGTTCTCGGTTCTTGAGTTAGCACATTTTCGGTTTTCGAGAAATTTGGGTTCGGGTCATTTTGTACCGATTCCAAAACCGAGCTCATCCCTACTGTGTGGAGCAAAATCCCCATGTTTTTTCTAATTCTCAAGAGAGTTCAGTATTCATTTCTCCCCATTTCCAGTCATATGGGAGAGAATGAATATTCTCTTAATTCTTCATTTTGAAATCTCAGTCTCCAAATAAACAACAGAAATGTACTCATTTCCATTTCTCTGTCCTCATTTCCCTCTACCAAACTGATCGGGTTGTATTTAATTGTATATTTAAGATATAAAAGAGTTGGTTTTTAAATGGAAATATGCCGTAGAATGTGCTACTATTGATAAATTTCATCGCTTGTGTAGGTAACCATTTTCAAGTCTAAGTCTGGAAAAATCAAGCAAAATGAGAGAACATTTTTAGAGAGCCAAGTGCAAGGGGGGGCGCAGCCATGCTCCCCAACCGAGTGCTCAACAGAACGTTTTAGCCTTCAAAAGAAGAGGAGCGCAGAGCCAGACGCAGCCCGAACGCAGACCTAGGCGCTGGGGGGTGCAAACCTGCGCCCGCGGCTGCGCTTACCCGTAAAAATAATTTTTGCACCGTTTTTAGGGTTTTAAAGGTTGTCTATAAATACAAGAGCATTCCAAACGAAAAAGGGTCGCGTTTTTCCTAGAGAAAGGCTTAGAAAAAGGTTACGGTTAAACAAATACGACTACGAAGAGTGAACGAGACAAGCTATGGCGCTGCTAAGGAAGATGAACTCAGAACTCTGGAGTATTACACCAACAATGTCCGGCTAAGCTCGCATTAATCATTCTCAGAGAAAGCATCACGCTAAGTGTGTATTTCTACGAACGAATCTTTATGTTTGCATGTTTTATGGTTTATGTTTTGGTTGTAAACAGTTGACTGTTATTTATTTGGTTGCATTTCGTAAGATAGTTTGTTGATATTTTATTATTCGTGTCGAGTTATATGTTTAATTAAGATGAGTTATCAAAGTAACACGTGCTATGCCCAAGATCACGTAACGATATTAATAACATTTATAAAAAGGTTAGGTTGATGTAATCGTTATATCATTTATGAAATTAAACATGAAGTTAGATGTGGAATCCGGGAATGATAACCTTCGTTAACGTATTTAATCAACCAACCAATTAAGTCTCTTTTCTTTTACAATCATGCAAGTAATTAGTTTTATAAAGCAACTAACGATTTTTCATAATCATTCACTTTTCCAAGTAATTAAGTTTGCAACGCTAGTCGCTCGAATACGTGTAATTAACCTCACGCTCCTTGTGGATACAATCCCTACTTACCATAGCTTCCAAGGTTTTTAGCGGTTATTTTTGGCGAGGTAACGACACTCATATCAAAATTTGGCGCCGTTGCCGGGGAGTGGTTGCGCTTACAGTCACGTATTTTGGTAAGGGTTAAAGTCGTAGAAATGTATGTTACTTTACTGAAATTATCGAAATGACTAATCTAGTTTTTTTTTGCCCATTTGGTACTTGTACTCGAGTTTTATCATTCAAATGGTACATTCGTCGACTGGTAACCGGTTGTACCGGTAAAACTTTAATTTTATTTTATTTTTCTAAATGACATGGATTTATATGTTGAAGTGGATTTTTAAAAATTAATTATGGTCAATAATATTCTATTTATATATCATTTCAATATGTTAATAAATAAAAAAGTAATAAAAATAATGAATTCAAACTAAATTTAAACCACAAAGACAAGAATAAGTTTTGGATGCTTTCATTTGTCGCCTTCATCAGAACAAAACACCATCTGTTCTTCCATTCTTGGTACAGATCTGTGGAGGAGGTGATGGACATGAAACAACGCCTTGATCAGACATCGACGTCATCACCGCCGACTCCACCTCCCACCGATTGACATTCGCAACTCCTACATACCACCGACTGGAGTTAACCGAAGTGCCAAACGCCACCACTATGCACCTCTGTTCTTCCATTCTTGGTACAAATCTATGGAGGAGGTAATGGACATGAAACCATGGTTCCAGATCTTGACGAATGGTTGATTTCGATTTTATTGTTGGCACAGATCTCGATTTAGGAGATTTCGATTTTGACGAATGACAAACATGAAACTTGGGTTTTGGTTTTGTGCAGTAAGCTTTGAAATGTTTCTGGTTTTCCTCACATGTTCATCATATTGTTTCTGGTTTTTCGTCTTCAACGATTTCAAGAAATCGTTTACAGATCTAGGTTTGATTTTTTATAGATCTGGGTTTAATTTTTCAAGAAATCGTTTAGTGTTTCTTGTTATAGGTTCAATTGTGATTTCATTTGGCTTTGACTCCTTTAGATCGTGATTTGTCTTTGACCATGGTGGTGGCCGGAGGCTCGGAGAGGGTCGTGGTTGGCCTATGGATTTGAATCTGAAAACCCACATGAAGGTGGATAAAACTCTGATAACTTCAATGAACTCTAATTTTGACTGTGTTTCTTTGAAGGTTCAAATTTTTGGGTTGGTTGATTTATAAGTCAAAAAATATTGTTTGAATGTCCAGAAATCTGGGTTAATTGATGAAGGTTTGAATTTACTGGGTTCAAATAATAAGAGCAGTGATAATATAATAATAATGGTAACGTTTTGAAATTTAAAGAAATGAATTAAATAATCTAAATGAAAGTTTCATGTCCACATAAGCACCACATCATTAAAAACATGCCACATAATCAGTTGAATTAGAAAAACCGCCAACTCAGCATGTTTACCGGTCCCAATTACTATATCGACAGGTCATTATTAAGTACAAGTACCAACGAGGCAAAAAAAAAAACTAGATTAGTCATTTCGATAATTTCAGTAAAGTAGCTTACATTTGTACGACTTTAACCCTTTTGGTAATTAGCTTTAGTTTAGTTTACTAGTTTAATTCAATTTATTTCAATTTATCTGCTTAATTGCTTTCATTGTTTATTTAGTTATTTTATTGATTGTTTATCTGCTTTTCTTTTATTTGTTTAGTTTTAGTTTTAATGTGGCCTTTAGTATTATTAAGAAAAGAGAATCGTGGCGCAAGCATCGATTCTAACCAAAAAGAAAAATTCTAGTTCTTCACCTAGTTCTCATAGGTTTATGCACACACGCTATTCCGGTACAATTTCACCGTTGAAATTTTATTTGGAACTAGTCAAAACTGTTAGATCAAATAGACGAGCCACAAAATAAGCTAACGAAAGTAAGAATGTTGTTCCTGAGAGAGGCGCTGAAGAAGTAATTAGTTCGGAAGACGAGAAGGTCGAACACTCTTATCGAAATTCAACAAAACCAAAGACCAGTGGGAGAGCGTAGAACCGTAGAATCCCATTATAGGTCGGGTAATATTCCTGATACATCACCCAGTCTTTATCCAATTACGGATAATGAGCCTGAAATTATGCCTCAACTATTTAGCATCATACCGGTTTTCCACAGAGCACCAAGCGAAGAACCGTATGAGCACTTAGCAGAATTCACTGCTATATGCAAGGCCAACCACGTCAGGGGAATGACCGTAGATGCCCTTAAACTTAGACTATTTCATTCTTCCTTGAAGGAAAAAGCGAAAAACTGGTTCGTGTCATTGGCTACTGATAGGTTAAATGAACTATTAAGAACATGCCCACATCATGAAATTCCTAAATGGATACTAATCAAAAACTTCTTTTTGCGGTAAGTCAAGAAAGTAGAAATATGATCACGGCCGCTTCTGGCGGATCTATCAAGGTGTGACGATGTCAAACGAGTGCAGAATCCTCGTTTAACTTTAACAGATCGATCACAAACACACACACGGGAAACACAGAGCCAAACACGATGCTAGCCAAACAAGTATCGACCCCATAAGATGTATTGCTCATATTAAAAGCTCTGAAACTCTCTCGAATCGTCTGAAACTCAATTCTGCGAATTCTGAAAGTGTTTATGAATATGCAACCACAAGTTCATGATATAACCCTTAAGTTCGTGCATGGCCCAAGCGCACGAACTTATAAGTTCAAGCCCATGCAGATAAGTTCGTATGAACTTATCAGGGCTAAGTTTGTACGAACTTATGAACCATAAGTTCGTACCCTATGAACTTATTCGCATAAGTTCATGCCTCTTGAACTTATCCTCATAAGTTCATGCCTCATAAACTTATCCACATAAGTTCATGCCTCATGAACTTATCCTCGTAAGTTCATGCCTCATGAACTTATCCTCATAATGCCTCATGAACTAATCCTCATAAGTTCATGCCTCATGAACTTATCAGGGCTAAGTTTGTACGAACTTATGAGCCATAAGTTTGTACCCTATGAACTTAATCTCATAAGTTCGTGACTCTTGAACTTCTCCTCATAAGTTCGTGCCTCATGAACTTATCCTCATAAGTTCGTGCCTCATGAACTTATCCTCATAAGTTCGTGCCTCATGAACTTCTCCACATAAGTTCCTATCGCATGAACTTGTCCTCATAAGTTCATATCACATGAACTTATCTAGCAATCATGAACTTAACATGCAAACATGAACACAATACACACTCATGAACTTAAGACATAAATATGAACAAACAATCATGATTTGTATTAATACGGCCCTATTTATTACAACTGACTATCCATTACAAAACTAGACTCCTGTCGTCACACAGGGGGTACCAACAGACTCCCCCTGGACGATAGCTTCTAGTTGATATTGATTGATCTATAGAACTAGGCTTATTTAAATTACTACCTGCACGTAAACCCTGTTCAACACAAACCTTAACCACTCTCTAGTATTTTTTGTCTTCTGAACTCCAACCTTCATGAAAGAAAATTGGCTGCTCATGAAGTTTCTGCGGATCACCCTGAGAGAGGTTTACAAGATGCAATGGATCGTATACTTTCAAAATGACCTTCTCATAATTATCCTCCATTATAGCCTCAACTGTCTCGTTATTAACGTACCACCACTTCAAGTTACTCAGTACCTCTTGTGACATAGTCTTTAACGGGACCTTCTTCAAGCATTTAACATGTTTGTAAAACAAGTTAATTCATGGCTTACAAGTCAAAGGATCTATTCTTGTTTCGTCCATAACTCTTTTACTAACCCTTGGTTTAATTTTATCAAACCTTCCAGATCGACCCTCTTTTCTGATAATCTTAGCAACAACTTCAGGATAAGGGTCGTCTCATAGGTTGATCAATTCTTTCCAGGCCAACTCTTTTACTTCATAGTTGGGCAATGAACTAAAGTCTTTTAGCCTTAGAATTCCACCTGTCAACTATCCTGGACTTGGCAGTTTCATCTTCTTCTTCATTGCCAAGTCCGCCTTCTTCTCTTCTTTCTTAAACCACAATCTCCTTTTTTTCTAACTTTTGTAAGCTCCCTCTCAGGCAAATCAGATTCTGATTCATCATTAGATGCAGATCTCAACATATCAAGGTCTATCACATTCTGATCTTCATTTATATATACATTCGTGGTAGGTTGCTTATGTATAACAACTTCATCAACTTCATCATCTTCGTCTACTATTACTTCATCATCGGATTTCCAATCAGGTACATCTTCAGGATTAAACTCGCCTTCCTCAAGATCCTCCTGTTCTAAGAAGTCTTCAAAATCAAATTTTAACTCTTCTTCTTATAATCCCGCCAAGGCTCCAATTATTTCTTCTTCTATAACCTCTGTCGCTTCTGGAAACTTGCCTTTTCCCTTGTCAATGTCTGATGATCCAGGCTCCCCCTGCGGATCAGCAAGTTGAGCAGTCTGTTGTTTAGAAAGATCTGCCAGCTCACTGTCTTTACTTGCACTAGGGCCGTATCCCTCATCATCCCTCTGACTTTTCCTCAGAGTGTCTTCTTTGCAACTCTCCCCCTAAGCTACACCATCTTTCATTATCTTTTCCAACATAGCCTCATGGGTGGCAATCTTTTGTTGTTTTCAGCCACTATCTGATCCAACTTTGCATTATGCTGTTGTAGCTTGAGAACTGCCCTTGATAGCTGTAGATTTTTAACAGTCTGATCATCAACCTGAGCTTTAAGTTGAAAAAGAGTCTGGTCAGCCTATGAAGATTCTGCTGCTGAGGTAAAATGGATTGATTGATATGTTCGTTGACGCTTATAGCCCTCTGACGCCTCGCAACCAAACTTTCCTCGTCAAGCTCATATGCTTCGTCATCATCTTCTTTATCTTGGAGACACACGACTCCTGTTGTTCAGTCTGTGGTGGCACCACTAATCTTGACCAAAAATACCCAGAGCCGTCGTAGGATTTGTTGCCTCTCTAACATCGCTGGCGTTATCGGAATCTGTCTCAGAATCAGTCTCAACAGCCACAGTTGATTGTTCTGGCTGATAATTTTCAATGACCTCAAAAATGTTGCCCGGGGCTTCACGAGGTTGAAGAATATCTTGCATTAGTTCTTCAGCAGTGTCTTGTTGAGCTACTCCCCCGTGAGCAAAAATGTCTTCTAAAGCTTCCTGTCTTGGATCAACTCTAACGATAGCAGGAGAAGCCACTGCTGCCTGTGCTGGAATCGACACTCGCTGTGATGGCGCACCTGCTTCTTGAGCCCCTTCTGGACCCTGTTGCTCATTATCCAGCCATCCGTCTCCGGCTAGAGCAACGTAATCTGGATCAAGCAGAGCTCCGAACAGCGGAGTTTTCTGCGGTCGAACATTCTCAGCCCTTCTCTGGCTATGAGACTGGCAGTCAGCAAAAATCCTTTTGTCAATGCCTGCGACAACAACAAGCTCAGGAGAAGGTGGTAAATCCAGCAAGCAGTGGCGGATTATCATCATAACAAACTCCGGATACAACAAAAATCGCTCGCGACTAGGAGCCGTAATTTGTTGAATAAACTCAGCAAAGAAGAAGCTCGAGAAACTGTAAGGTGGCGTTTGGTTCGCAGAATGTTTTAAAAGGAATTGGAATCTGTTAAGGAATTGGAAGCAAGGAATTGGAATTGGAATCCAAATCATGTTTGGTTGGCTAAAAATGAAATTGGAATCCAATTTCATAATTCGTTGGTGGGGTAGGATGTGATGGTTGGGTAGAGGTGGACAAGTCTCTAAGGTAATAATAGGATGAGATGGATAGGAGTAAGGTGGGTGGGTGAGATGGGATGGGTAGGGTGGATGAGGGATGGGTAGGTGGGTAGAGATAGGTATGGTGGGTAGTAGGTAAGAGTATGTTGGATAGTGTAGGTATAGTAAGGGTAGGTGGGTTGGGCGTATGATGGATGAGGGATGGGTAGGTAGGTAGGGGTAAGTATGGTGGGTAGTAGGTAAGAGTAGGTTGGACAACGTAGGTAAGGTAGGGGTAGGTGGGTAAAAGTGGGTGGGATGGGGTAGGATAGGGTGGGTAGAGGTGGATAAGTCTATAAAGTATAAATAAGATGATATAGATAGGGTAGAGTTGGGTGGGTGGGTGGGGTGGATGAGGGATGGATGGGTGGGTGGGTATGGGTAGGTATGGTGGGTAGTAGGTAAGAGTAGGAGTAGGTTGGATAGCGTAGGTAGGGTAGGTCGGTCGGGTAGGGTGGGTGGGGGTGGGTAATATATGATGGATGAGGGATGGGTAGGGGTAGGTATGTTGGGTAGTAGGTAAGAGTAGGTTGGATAACATAGGTAGGGTTGGGGTAGGTGGGTTAGAGGTGGGTGGGATGGGGTAGGGGTAGGGGTAGGGTAGGATGGGGTAGGGTATGGGTGGGTGGGTAGGTAGGTAGGTAATGGTAGGTATGGTGGGTAGTAGGTAAGAGTAGGTTGGATAGTAAAGGTAGGATTAGGGTAGGTGGGTTAGAGGTGGGTGGGATGGGGTAGGGTAGGGTAGGGTAGGGTGGGTGGTCGGTAGGTAGGTTGGTTAGGTGGGTGGGGTAAGACTAGACATGGTGTAGTGTAGTGTGTTAAACGTAAGAGGTATTTTTGTAATCAACCACTTTCTGTTTTGAAAAGGAATTGAATTCCATCCATTGTGTGAAGGAATGTTATTTTCCTTCATTCATTGGATTCAATTTTGATGGAATCCAATTCCTTTTTATAGTCGAACCAAACACATGAATTGACTGGAATTGGATTCATTTCCCCTCCAATTCCCTCGGATTCCAGTGAACCAAACGGCCCCTAAGGCTTATTATACACCAGTGAGATCATCCCTAATTGCAACTTGGATGTCATCACATCGAAACCTGCCTTCTTGGGGGCTAGACACACTAGTAGTACATGCATCAAAGATCTCCATTTCCCTACTAAGCCACTTTTGATATATGATGCCTTGTTTAGATCTTGTGCATACCTCATTCGTTGAAAATCTCCTTGTCTCAGTGGAGCTGGAAAATCGATTGGACCATTCTTTTCTGCTTCGGTTCCCAATTGTAGAATTGTTCTCAGATCAGTAGCTGAGAACGCAATTTCCTGACCGTTAATTGTATCCCTGAGTACTAGGGGCATTACCAAGCTATCTAAATGAAGTGAGCTCCAGAACTGAGGATATATTGAATCAGTAGAGTAGGGCTATGCATCAGTGCATACACGACTCTTGATCGGGTCAAAAATTCCAGAATTTCCTTGTATTGGCCTGCCTCTAGTGCTTGCATATCTATGCTTACCACCATATTGTGCTTATTGACGACCGCACGCTCTGCCATTCTTGCACCTGCAATAAACAGTTAAAAATTGGAAAACTGAATTTTTGAAATCAAATAAGTTCGCACGAACTTAGTTTGAATAAGTTCTTATGAACTTGTAGATATTCTGAATTAAGTTCGCACGAACTTACAGACCTTAAGTTCGTACGAACTTGTTCTTGATGAAAAAGTTTGTGGTAGGCATTTTAACAACAAAACTCCTGATTTACAATTTTTTAGACTTAATCAACCAGTGAAACTAGTCCTAAAAGGTTCTAATCGAGTTTATGAATGCTTTATTTTAAGTTTTATGGCCTAAAACTTATAGTTTATAACCCTAAGTTTTTTGGTTAACTAAACTTATAAATAGCCGTTAAAGGTCATTTAAACTCGGAACTATCTTTACTGTTTAGTAGTTAAACCAAAAGAAAGTAGTTGTTATTTTGAGAGTGAACAGTTAGAACTTGGTGAAACAGAAGCAAAATCGTAGAATGCACGACAAGTTCATAATCGCTGTATTAAGTTCGTGATCACGTAGATTAAGTTCGTGAGGAAAGAGATTCGTGAGTAGGTGAACGAATTTAATGCCTTTGCACTATTTATAGCCCCACCGATTGTGCTACGAACTTACTTGACTTAAGTTCATACGGACTTAAGTTCGTGCAAAATTATTCCCATAAGTTCGTACGGACTTAGGTTTTCACGAACTTAAGTTGGAATTTTGAAAAACTTTGAACAATATTTAACTTTTTCAACTTATCACGAGCACTTCACATTAAGCAAACAGATATCACGCATCTTTTGTTTTTCCAACTTTAATGCATCCTAGTATCTGACCTCGATCCTACCTATTTAAAATTTACCTAGTAAACTAATAATAAAGTAAAATAAAATAAATTAAATTAAATTAAAAATAAATTACAAGAATATAAAGATAAAATAACACAAAGTAACTATTTTTGCGAGAGAGTCATTGGTATTGTTGTCCACTTAAACACGCAACACTCGAATTTTCCATTGGCCTTTTTATTTATCAAGAAATTACCGTACGTGTCCCACACTTAGACATACTTCTGTGGTCAAGATAGACATACAATCATTATGAATTTTTGGTATTTTCAAATCATCTTTAAAAGGCAAACGTCGAACACAGTTTCGTATTCACATACAATAGAGTGTCTTAGTTTGTCTTAAGGTAGAGCATTCCTCTTATATTTAGACAAGACAGCGGTGACGGGTTGGTACTTACGTACAACAATGCGACATATCTTGCTATACTAAGTCAAAACAGCGGTGGCAGGTCTGTACTTACGTACAACAAAGCGACATGTCTTGACTCTCTTTACGTCTCATGCTTGCTCTTTATTTAAGATGTATGTTGATGAAGCCATACATCCCCCAGACTGATTTACATACCTCATTCATAATTATCGTATATGATCCTCTAACACATAAATTAAGACCTATTGGTCATACGTCTAACTTAGTTACATATATGACAATCTCTAGATTGTTTTATTAGCTTTTAGGAAAACCTTCATGTTTTATGCCAACCAACACATCAGAACATGAATATGTATATCACTTCAATTTTTTGTACACTATGTGTGAAAGTATAACACTTAGAGTTTGTTAGACTTTGTTAAACTCGTCATGTTGAACCTTGGACTCTAAGACTTCTCTCTTTATTTTCATTTTTCTCCTTTTTTGAATATTTATGTTTTTCTCTCTTTTTTTTTCAACTAAATAAATTAATAAGACAAACTAAAACTTAAAAAATCTAAAAGAAAGATTATCTAATGAGGTCAGGTTACTTTGGATTTCGCATCCCGTTTAGTTGGACTAACAACTCAAAGCATGATCTATCAAATGCTTTTGTGAACAGATCCGCATAGTTGTCTTTCGTTGGAACTTTTACCAATTTAATCAGGTTTTTCTCTACACAGTCACAAATAAAATGATGGCGTATATCTATGTGCTTGGTCTTACTGTGCTTCACCGGATTATTGGTTATAGCTATCGTGGATTGGTTGTCTATCCTAATAGGAGTATGAGTCAAATCGTAATCCCTCAATTGTTGTTGAATCCACGGAACCTGTGAACAGCAACGACCCGCAGCTACATATTCGGCATCGCATGTACATACGACTACCGAAGTCTGTTTCTTGCATTGCCAGGACACTAGTCTCCCTCCTAAGAACTGACAACCTCCCGATGTTGACATTCTGTTCAAGCTGCACCCTCCATACTCAAAGTTTGTGTAAGCTTCCAATTCAAAATCTCCGTCAGCAGGATACCAAAGTCCTAGCTTCGTTTTTGACTTCATGTATCTCAGAATCTGCTTCACAACTTTCATATGCATCTCTTTAGGGTTATCTTGAAACCTGGCACAAATACAAACAGCAAACATGATGTCAGGTCTGGAAGCAGTTAAATACATAAGTGACCCGATCATGGCCCGATATAACGTCGGATCCATGTTAGTATCACTATCGGTACCCGATCCGAGATTGTGATTGACTTGTATTGGAGTGCTGAAATGTGTTGTGATTTTTGTTCCTTCCATCCCGAAGCGCTCTAGTAATTCATCGACATACTTCGTCTGATGAATGAACATCCCCTCCTTTCGTTGGTCAACTTGTAACCCTAGAAAGAAGTACAGCTCTCTCATCGCACTCATCTCAACTTTGATTTCATGACCTTTTCAAAATCCTTGCACATCTGTTCATTTGACGACCCAAAGATGATGTCGTCCACATAAACTTGTACCAGTAAGAAATCATTCTCTTTCCTCTTAATGAAAAGTGTACTATCGATACGCCCTCTCTCGAACCCATTTTCCAAGAGATGAGTAGATAATGTCTCGTACCACATCCTAGGTGCCTGATGCAACCCATACAGAGCCTTATCCAATTTATACACTCTGTCCGGATACTTAGGATCAGTAAACCCTGACGGTTGCTCGACGTACACCAATTCCTTCACTTTCCGGTACAAGAAGGCACTCTTGATGTCTAGCTGATAAACATTAAATCCTTTGAAGGATGCAAAAGCGAGAAACAATCGGATTGCTTCAAGTCTTGCTACTGGTGCAAACACTTCATTGTAATAAATTCCTTATTCTTGATTGTAGCCCTTGACTACGAGTCTTGCCTTATTTCGAGTTACGATTCCTCGATCATCCTTTTTACACATAAAGACTCATTTGGTCCCTATTGCAACTTCTCCTCAAAGCAAAGGCACTAACTCCCAGACTTGCAATTTCTTGAAATGTGAGAGTTCCTCCTGCATTGCTTCAACCCAAGAATTATCTTTTAGAGCCATTTGTACATTCTTTAGTTCAACTTGAGAGATGAAAACTGAGTACAAACAAGTGTGAAATGCCTCGGAGTCATTGATCATCGATAACAACACTTTGTTAATATTCATATTACTCCGAGTTCTCACACAAGCATTTGGATTCCCAATAATATCCTCAAGTGGGTGATCCTTATGTACTTTTGATGTTTCAACGGCATAAACTTGAAGATTGTCACCCAGATTAGATCCTGTTTCGCCTAGTGGTGGTGTGACTTCAGACAGAACATCCTCCTCGTGATCACTTTCTTTTGAGGCTGGACTATTTATCTGATTCACATCATTAGGCGACGACAGTTCTTCAGTTATTGGAGACCCATCTTCTGTCGATATGTTTTATTCAGGTTTTATGAGGATGCTTGACTTGGAAAATACCCTACCCTCTTCATCAAGATTTAAGGTTGAGAAGTCATTCTCCAAAGTTCCTGCATCACCACTAAAAGGAATGTTAAATGATTCATACACAGAGTCATAATCAAATAACCATTCTCGACCTATTTGGCGTTCATGTGTATAACTGGTTACATCAATGTTAAACATGATTTCTACAGTACTAGTAGTTTTACTAAACAAACCTCTTGTTTGGTGAATTTGGGACATAACCTAGGAAGCATCCTTAGTCTGCCTTTTCACCAAACGTAGGTTGATGTTTTGTTTTTAGAAAAGTACATGGCACCCAAAGTGGTTCAAAGCCAGTTAAATATGGTGGTCATTTATTCAGAATCTAATAACAGGTTTTCTTCAAAGATTTGACAGTAACGAGTCTGTTTAAAACATGACAAGCAGTATTCACTGCCTCCCCCTAAAACATTGTGGGAAGTTTTGAATCCGAAAGCATAGTCCTTGCTGCTTCAATCAATGTATTGTTCTTTCGTTCTTCCATCCCATTTTGTTGTGGCTCATATGGCGCACTAAATTGATGCATTATGCCTTTAGTTAGGCAATATACACCAATTACTGCTTTTTTGAACTCTGTTTCATTATCACTTCTGATACGTTTTAC
>JAANYP010002681.1:0-121803 GCA_020465985.1 Centrapalus pauciflorus
TATCATTATTTGGGTTGATTTTATACATTTTTCCCTATCCATAACACACTTATTTGATCTAGATCATCCAAAATGTACTATTTTTGTCAAGAACATATTTTAACACAAAATATCCGATTTCTTCAATGTTTTGGTCAATCTAACCCACAAATTCCGTTTCTATAACTTTTATTAACTTAGATTCATCATAATCCTCTAAATTCATACACATGCAACATAAGATTTCCACATTTTAAAACCTTGATTTCGGTTTTGACACAAAACCGAACCAAACAATCAAAATACCGAAAATTAAGTAAATTTACCTCAAGTTCTTGTAGATTGTTGTTGATCTTTGATTCTTGTAACTCCTTTCTTGTATTAAATCTTCAATTACTTGCAATTATGATGAATTTCTTTGACAATTTGTAAGAGTGGCCGTATACTTAGTGAGAGAGTAGAGAGAGAGAGTTGTTAAGATTAATGATCTTAATTGTTCATTTATTTGAGTATATATATTTTATTTAGTTTCATTTGTAGTTTAACCCACTAAACTTTTGTATTTTACATCTCTTTTATTTTACTCAATCATATCATAAATATAATTATAAATTATATTTACTTAATCCATTTCATATTTATTTTATTTTAATAACAACATAAATAATATAATAAAATTATATTATATCTCAGAATCAATTATTACATGATTGATAAAAGTTAGGTTGTTACAGAATGGGCTCCACCACGCACAAACTTCGTCCCCGAAGTTAGCTACGTTCGAACAGACTGGGATATGTTGCTTTCATAACATCTCTAGATTCCCAGGACTGATGCGAACCTTTGTGGTGTTTCCACTGGACGAGCACCATCTGTATCTCTTTATTTCTAAGCTTCTTGGTCTTCGAATCCAAAATACGTTCTGGCTCTTCAACCACTCGAAGCTTTTCATCTATCTGCAGGTTAACGTGTGGTATCTGAACTTCTCTTTCATCGGCTAAGCTCTTTCTTAAGTGACTAACATGGAATACAGGATGTATTCCAGCTAAATCCTCTGGTAGATCAAGACGGTAAGACTGATTCCCAATCTTTTCGATGATCTTGAACGGTCCGATAAATCTCGGAGCTAACTTGTTTCTTTTAATGAACCGTACCACATTCTTCATTGGGGATACTTTCAGCATCACCCAATCGTTAACTGCAAAACTGATGGATCTATGCCTATTGTCATAATATGACTTCTGCCTGCTTTGAGCTTCAAGAATATTCCTTCTAACGAGTTGAATCTTTTCGTGAGTCAACTGTAGAAGGGCAGGACCTGCTATTGGCGATTCGCCGGTTTCGCGCCAACAGGTAGGAGTTCTGCACTTTCTTCCGTATAGTGCTTCAAAAGGGGCCATCTTGATTGTTGAATGATAACTGTTATTGTAAGAGAATTCGACCAATGGCAAATGGTCATCCCAGTTACCACCTAAATCAAGAATGCAGGCACGAAGCATATCTTCAAGAGTTAGAATAGTACGCTCACTTTGGCCATCTGCATTTGGATGATAAGCAGTACTCATGGATATCCGAGTACCCATCCCTTCTTGTAGTGCTTGCCAGAATCTGGATGTGAAGCGACTATCACGATCAGATACGATAGACTTTGGCACACCGTGTCGTGAAATAATTTCAGTGATGTACAGCTGCGCCAAACTATCGAGAGAATAAGTTTCTTTCATCGGAATGAAATGTGCTGATTTAGTTAAACGATCAACGACTACCCAGATGGAGTCGTGTTGTCTCTTGGTCTTTGGCAGCTTCGTAATGAAGTCCATTGTTATATGCTCCCACTTCCACTCGGGAACTGGTAGTGGTTGCATATCCCCGAAGGGTTTCTGATGTTCTGCCTTAACCATCTGACATACTTTACAGCTTTCAACACATTTTCCGATGTCTTTCTTCATTCCTGGCCACCAGTAGTCAGCTTTCAGATCAAAGTACATCTTTGAGCTGCCAGGATGAATAGATAACTTGGACTGATGAGCTTCGGACAGAAGAGTGCTACGAATAGAACCATATTTAGGAACCCAGATTCGGTTTCCTTTGAGACAGTGGAGTCCCAAATGGTTCAGAGTTAGAAATTGTAATTGCCCTTTTAGATTTTCAGAATCTATGTTCTCTTCTTTCAGCGCTTCAGTTTGAGCAGCTCGAATATCTTCAATAAGATCAGAAGAGAATATAACTGGAGTTAGGGCATAACAGCACTTTTCAGGATACACTTTTCTACTCAACGCATCCGCGACAACATTTGCTTTGCTGGGATGATATAAGATCTCGCAGTCATAATCCTTGATAAGCTCCAAGGATCGACGCTGTTTCATGTTCAGATCTTTTTGAGTGAAAAGGTACTTGAGACTCTTATGATCGGTGTAGAGCTGACACCGAGTCCCATATAGATAGTGACGCCAAATTTTCAGAGCAAAGGCGACGGCAGCCAACTCAAGATCATGAGTTGGTGGACTTTTCTCGTAATCTTTCAATTGCCTTGAAGCATAGGCAATGACTTTTCCCCTTTGCATAAGAACACATCCTAAACCAGTACCAGAAGCGTTGCTGTAAACAACGAAATCGTCATTACCTTCTGGCAAGGCTAGAATCGGCGCTTGAATAAGCTTTTGCTTCAGAATATCAAATGCCTCTTGCTGTTTATTAGACCAAACGAAAGGAGTATTCTTTCGTGTTAGCATCGTTAGAGGTACAGCAATCTTCGAGAAGTCCTTTATGAATCGCCGGTAGTAACCAGCCAATCCGAGGAAACTTCTTATTTCAGAGGCATTGCGAGGCGTTTGCCATTTCTGAACGGCCTCGACTTTCGAAGGATCAACGGAAATTCCTTCGCCAGAAACAACATGGCCAAGGAACTGGATCTATAAAAATCAAGATAGAAATTCAAATTCTGAGGCGAATCATAGAATAGTTAAGGAAACAGCTCAAGACTTATATAATAGAAATTATACCTGTCTGAGCCAGAATTCGCACTTAGAAAACTTTGCATAGAGTCTTTCTTTTCTTAATAACTCTAGCAATTG
Source organism: Centrapalus pauciflorus (assembly GCA_020465985.1). NCBI lineage: Eukaryota > Viridiplantae > Streptophyta > Magnoliopsida > Asterales > Asteraceae > Centrapalus > Centrapalus pauciflorus. The sequence continues at coordinate 3,054 of JAANYP010002681.1, forward strand.
CCGCAGATGAATAGAATGATCAGCCTCCGTTTTGGAGTAAATCAGAATATCGTCTATGAATACGATAACTGATTTATCCAACATTGGTCTGCACACACGATTCATGAGATCCATGAATGCCGCTGGTGCATTTGTCAAGCCGAACGGCATCACGAGAAATTCGTAATGGCCGTATCTTGTACGGAAAGCTGTCTTTGGAACATCTTCTTCTCTGACTTTTAACTGATGATACCCAGATCGGAGATCTATTTTCGAAAAGTAACTGGCTCCTTGTAACTGATCAAACAGATCATCGATTCTGGGCAGAGGATACTTATTCTTTATTGTAACCTTGTTCAACTCGCGGTAATCGATGCACATACGGAAAGTTCCGTCTTTCTTTTTAACAAATAGTACTGGTGCACCCCACGGAGAAGAACTTGGTCGGATAAACCCTTCTCCAACAGCTCTTGCAGTTGCTTTGACATTTCCTGCATTTCTGCAGGTGCAAGTCTGTATGGAGCTTTTGCGATAGGAGCCGCACCAGGAACCAAGTCAATACTGAACTCGACTTGTCGTTCCGGTGGCACTCCGGAAATATCGTCAGGGAATACGTCTGGGAACTCACAGACGATAGGAATGTCGGACAACGATTTCTTTTCAGAGCTGGACTCAGATAGAGCATAACAAAGGTAAGAGTCGTGACCTTTAGACAAATATTTGTGAGCCTTTTCTACAGATATAAAGCAATGCGCACCTTTCCGCTTTTCGCCCTTGATCTCAAGTACTCGACCGTCTGAAGATTTGATTCTGATTACTCGTCGGTTGCAGATAATTGTGGCCTCGTTGTTCATTAGCCAATCCATGCCGATGATGACGTCAAATTCTTTTAACGGAATCGGGATGAGGTCGAGATTGAATACAATGTTATTGACAAGTAGAGTGCAGTTACGATAAACAGAATCAGCCATAGCATAGTTGTTGCTGGCTGTCTCGATATCAAGTATTACAGGAAGCTTCGAGGGAGATTTATATAATCTTTGAGCGAAGGTAGTTGATATGAAGGAATGACTAGCACCGGAATCAAATAATACGCGAGCAGGAATTGTATTTAACAGAAACGTACCGGTGACTACGTCTGGTGTTTCTTTCGCCTCTTCAGCTGTAATTTGGAAAGCTCGCGTCCGTGCAGTCGGCGTTGCAGCAGAACTTTTTCCCGAAGAACCTCCCGCAGATGATTGAGACTGATATCGCGGCCCGCTTCTACACTGATACATGAAATGCCCTCGTTTCCCGCACTTTGCACATCCACGTCCCTGCTGTGGACATTCCTCGCTGCTATGACCTATCATGTTGCATGAGAAGCAAGTAACGTCATCCGGATTACATAGTCCCATGTGAGACTTTCTGCATCTCTTGCAGAATCGTGGCTCGTTTGTCAGTGAGTAGACTTGCGCTTTCGGTTGTGAACTATGCTGATAGGATTGCTGAGACTGAGATTTATTTGGCTTAAAGAATCTGCCAAATCGCTGTTTCTTTGGAGGAGACGGGTTCATCGGATTGGTAGACGGAGCGTATAGCTGATCACCATACTCTAAGTAACCTCGCTCGATTTGTCTAGCCGCTTCAACCATTTCCAAGTAACTCTTGTATTTAATCGCGCTCATCGGATGTCTGTATCTAGGATTGAGTCCTACTCGGAACCTATTCATTTTCCTTTCCTCTGTTGCCACTTGGTAAGAAGAGTAGCCATATAATCTCGAAAATTCGTGTTCATATTCATCTACAGTCTTTATTCCCTGAGTCAGTTGCATTAATTGGACTTCCATCTTATCTCGCTGGTCGACCGGGCAGTACTTTGCATTGAACATTTCAAGAAACTGCTCCCATTCTAAAGTCTGAATCACCTCCTCACCATAGATACTTCGCTGGGTTTTCCACCAGGCACGAGCAGCTCCCACAAATAGTGCAGACGCATAGCTTACTTTCTTCGAATCTAGACAATCAGAAATCCTGAAGATTTCTTCAGTATGACTAATCCAATCCATCGCCTGGATCGGATTCACTGTACCCTCAAAGTTCAGGGCACCGCTCGCTTTAAAATCCTTAAACTTACAGCCTTTAGGCTGCTCGATTTGAGTTTCAGGGGTAGAGTTATCAGAATCAGATTCTTCATTCTGAACTTGTTTATCTTTTCGCTTATTTTTCTTATCATTACGTCTTTTAGTTTCAGCCTCATCTCTGGCCTGAAATTGTTCTTGCATAATCTTATTCTGTTGTTCTGAGTGTTGTGCTAGTAATTGTTGCATCATCTCAAACATTTGTTGTGGGGTCATGTTGTTTGGTATGTCACCTGATCCTGATCCTGACATCTTCTACTGAAAATTAAAATCAATTAACTATCAGTTTATAGACTTAGATCTATGTACCCTTTTCCCATCCTAATAGTCTGTACATCCTATCTCAGTTCAATCCACCTAAATGATTGATATATATGTATTGCTTCAGTTTGAGATCAAGTATACTTACGTAATACTTGATTCACTCAAACTAGTGCTCTGATACCATCCTGTGAAGACCACCCCTTACGGGGCAGTTCTCACTAGTCTAGGTCCCATAATATGCAATACGATATCAACCATACTAAGATAGGGTAATTAAATTGCGGAAAAATAAAATTACATGTACATTACATATTAGGATACAGATTACATATTTCAAATTAAAGTTATAAAAAGGGTAACATCTAATCTAATCATAACATCAATCATCACATCAAGTCTACCCAGAACCACCATATTAGCTGTCTTCCAATCAGTACCAGAAAGTTTGTTGAGAAGTGGTCTAGGAAAGCTTCAAAACTTGGATTTCTTGATGACCTAAGCACTAGGTCCTGCAGGTGATTTTCCTTTGGCTCTTCCTGTAAAATTTTAAAGCAACATCTGTAAGCAAAGCTTAGTGAGTTTATAGATTTTCAATATTAACATGCGTGTCAAGCGGAGTCATAATTCTAAGCGTGATAAGTCTTGGCTGCCGCTACAGCCCTCATCATGATTGAGATATAGTATCTGAAGATCGGATGATGTTCAAACCACACTCACGCTTATATCGTGGGGATCAGCCACATACTGGGCTAGCTACCAGTAGGTCAACATGGCCGAACATCGGAGGTCATTACCAAGTTCGTGAGAACTGGTGGAATAGCCGGGTCTAGAACAATAGACCATAAGGGCTAGTCAAGCTGAATAAATCTTATCAAGTCTGATCAATGAAGTAAGCATAAGTCTTAGGAGTCATGATAGCAACGAATCATAAAGCAAAGTCTGAAACGCTAATAAATGCAATATGAAATGATAAGCAAATAACTATCATGATTCACTGGGCAACACCCATCCATGGTGTGCACAGGTCTCAATCCAGCTGATAAATGAATGTCAAATAATGTAACAGCATCAATATATCTCAAACGGATCTTTGCATGTTCAATTTGAATATCTATAACTCACAGTTCTGGGTCTTGGTCAAACAGATATAAGAATCTGCCACCTGAGTTATCTCAGGATTTTGTCAATCTGTAATCTGTCAGTTCAAGTCTCTGACCCGCTTTTAAGTCTTTAAATCTGTAAATCTTTGTTCAGAATATACTGAACCTGTTCAAAATCATTCATGATAATATCAGGTCATTTCATCATCTTTATCATCATCATTTTAGTCTTCAAATTCTTGTATTTTATCTGAGGCTGATATCTGAATATTTATCTTATCAATGTCATCATCTTTTGGTCATAAATTCTTTAAATTCTATCTGATTCTGATAACTTCTAGTTCATAAATCTTTATTCTCTTAGTTCACCATATATATATATATATATATATATATATATATATATATATATATATATATATATATATATATATATATATATATATATATATATATATATATATATATATATATCAATATATATATTTATATATAAATTTTACTTAAAATATCAATTTATATTGAATCGGGTTTCGGATCTCCCGAATTCGGATATATCCGAACTAGAGACCCGGATTCGGATTCAACCGAATTGATCCATCCGAATTCGGACCAAGTAATGTCCGAATCAGTCAACCGGATTTCGGATTTGGAACCGAATTAGGTGGCATCCGAAATGAGTCTTCATCCGAATTAGGGAGTCCGAAATATGGGATCCGAATTGATGTCACTCATCCGAATTCGGACTCAGCCGAATTCGGATCTCACATATTTTTCCCAGAAATGTTCTTCATGTTCATACTTATATTCATACGGATTTTTCATAAATTTTCCCAAAACTTACTCAAACTAACATGCAACTTTATTTTATGTTATATTATCATTCTTGGGTTGATTTTATATATTTTTCCCTATCAATAACCTCATATTTCGATCAGGATCATCCAAAAATATGAAATTTTGTCAAGAACAATATTTTTACCAAAATATCCGATTTCTTCATTATTTTGGATGATCTATTCCACAAATTTTGTTTCTGTTACTTTTATTATCATTAATTCATCATAATCTACCAATATTTCTAACATGCAACATCAAATCCTCACATTTTAATCTCTTGATTTCGGTTTTGACACAAAACCGAACCAAACAATCAAAATACCGAAAATTAAGTAAATTTACCTCAAGTTCTTGTAGATTGTTGTTGATCTTTGATTCTTGTAACTCCTTTCTTGTATTAAATCTTCAATTACTTGCAATTATGATGAATTTCTTTGACAATTTGTAAGAGTGGCCGTATACTTAGTGAGAGAGTAGAGAGAGAGAGTTGTTAAGATTAATGATCTTAATTGTTCATTTATTTGAGTATATATATTTTATTTAGTTTCATTTGTAGTTTAACCCACTAAACTTTTGTATTTTACATCTCTTTTATTTTACTCAATCATATCATAAATATAATTTTAAATTATATTTACTTAATCCATTTCATATTTATTTTATTTTAATAACAACATAAATAATATAATAAAATTATATTATATCTCAGAATCAATTATTACATGATTGATAAAAGTTAGGTTGTTACAGATTTAACTTCAAAAATACATTGATTTAACTTCAAATATAAATATTGTTTTACATAACCAAAATACAGTGAAGTAGTTCTTAAAATACCAAGATTTAAATACACGATTTAGTTTATCAGGAAAGATGCATGTAATTCTCCGAGTTTGAAGATGATGCGACTCCAAAATGTACGGAAGCCTTGGAATACTTCTGAGGAATGTGCATGTCTTAAACACCTGAAAATACATGCTAAAATACGTCAACAAATTGTTGTTGAGCTCATAGATTTACGCGAAAAGACCAGTTGTATGGACATTATCAGATGAGTTGAATTTATAAAATCATAAATTCCGTGTATGTATTACATAAACCATCATGCAACCGAAACTTAATTAAAATGAGTTTGCCCTGTGCAGTATTCCCATACGTAATACCGTGTGTTGAATATATATGCACTCACTGTTAGCCGACCCGAACTAACCCGAATGGGGGACATGACTCCCAATAGATTTATCCACGATATATTCGCGCTTGCAAAAAAATGCAATTAACGGTCTATGATTTGAGGGCTGATGGATCCAAACATGTAATTCATATAAGAAATAAACAGTTTTGATGTCCATATAAAAACATTGCATGTATTTCCACCCCAATAGATAGTGAAAATAGGGGCTATGAAGACTCACCGAGATTGCGATGGCAAAAACGAGCGTAAAAAGCTATTTAGCGTAATTGGATGGATGATTCGTCGAGTCAGTTTAATCGAGCCCTAAAGGATAATAAGGACTTAATATCTCTAATATATGATGATATATATATATATTTATATATTTTTATGTCTTAAATCACCCAACATTACAAGTTTATAAAAACCCGCTTAAAACGTCAAGTTTATATATATATATATATATATATAATTTTCCAGCTTTTTCGGAGGTTTTTCGGCCTACTTTGAGGCTGTTTTTGACCAAGCTCCACAATGTTGTAGACTTTGGTTTTCTAGGAAATTAAACTACTATATACAAAGGATTTTTAGAATCAAGAACGGCCATTTTTCTATATGTTTAGGTTGGTGAAAAAGCTCGTTGAAAACCCTATGTTGGCCATTTTTGAGCTGTCAAACTTTCGGTTTCCCAAATAACATCTGGAGGTCCTAAACTCCAAAACAAATTATGAAAACTTCCAGATCTATAGTTAAGACATAGATCTATCTTTTGAGACAAGAATCAACTCATTTTGTTAAGTTATTAATTAGTTATAATTTTTCAAAGTCGACGCAACTTTTCTGCCGAAATTCCGTAGTTCATAAACTTCAAATAACTAGTGATTCTTGTTGTTTATTCAAAGACTACTTGTATAAAAGTTATAAAACACATATATATAACTTGTTTTCATAATCTTTACACTTACATAATGTGTTTATATATTTATAAACACATTTGAAGAAAACAACTTAAAAACAAAACTAGTGATTTATAAACTTGAGTTTTTATGAAACTTGTTGTTGTTGGTGACTATATATATTATGCAAGACTTATATAAACATAAATATAAGATGAAATAAGTTAGTATTTACTTACTTTGATGTTTTATAAGAATGCAAATGAGAAGAAGTTGAAACTCTTGCAAAAGTTGCACCAAGAACACTTCAAAATATGAAGAACACTTGAAATACTTCAAGAACACCAAAAATTGAAGGTTTTTGGCTTTGGGAGGGCTTATGGCCGGTTTTTGAAGAGAGAATAGAAGGGTTTTGGTGTGATTAAAATGAATGGAAATGTTCTCTAATTATAGGGAAAATTGGATCTTGAAAAGATGGTGAAATGATGAAGAATAGTGCAAATCTTGGATGAATTGAAATAAAGAGGATTTAATTTTGATATGTTGAGTAAAGTAAATTATTTCAAGGTCCTTTTGTCCTTTCTATTGGCTGGCCTAAGGGAGGTATTTTTGGTGTATTTTCATTTATTTTTTGTATAAGTGTATTTAGAAATGTATTCTTGTATTTCCCTTTTCTTGTAAATTCATAAATACTTTTGGATGCATTGTTTTAATCAATTGTTTTAGTCTTGCATAATTAATGTTAAGTAATTGTATTAGTGTATGATTAGTGTCACTAATCATAATTTAATTATGTACATAGTTGCATTAATCCATCATATCGTAAATCGATCGGATTAAGTGATTTACCAATTCATCGCACCAATGAATTTGATTCTAATTGAGTTGAATTTCTTCATGAACCTTGTTAATCACTTTGATTAATTGCTAATCATCAATGATTAGGTTATAATTGGCTAGTAAATACTAACTAAGTCATAGTTGCTAACCTGGTTTAGTGCCGGATGTTACAGCGATGAATCGGGAAATCAATTAATCCGATCAATTTACGATATGAAGGATTAATTCAACTAAGTACATAATTAAATTATGATTAGTGACACTAATCATACACTAATACAATTACTTAACATTAATTATGCAAGACTAAAACAATGCATCCAAAAGTATTTATGAATTTACAAGAAAAGGGAAATACAAGAATACATTTCTAAATACTTTTATACAAAAAAATAAAAATAAAAATACACCAAAAATACTCTATAGAGGCCGGCCATAGGAGAGGACACAAGGACCAAAAGAATGCATTTTTTTCTCAACATTTCACCATCAAATCCTCCTCTTTCCTTTCATCCAAGATTTTACAACTATTTTCATCATTTCACCACCTTTTTCACCTCTATAAATAAGACCCCAACTTCATCTCATTCTTCACACCTTCACAACACAAAAATCTCTTTCTTTTCTCCCTTTGAAAACCGGCCAAGAGAAGTCAAGCACACCAAAAATTCCCATTTTGTGTTCTTGCATCATTTCAAGTGTTTTTTGGTGAAATCTTCCAAGAGTTTCAACCTCTACTTGGTTTCATCCTTCTATTACCCCAAAGTAAGTAAATACTAACTTATTTCATCATATATTTATGTTTATATAAGTCTTGCATAATATATATAATCACCAACAACAACAAGTTTCATAAAAACTCAAGTTTATAAGTTTCTAGTTCTTATTTTTAAGTTGTCTCTTTAAATGTGTTTATGAATATATGAACACATTATAAACATGTTAATATTATGAAAACATGTGTTATATATGTGTTATATAACTTTTATAACTTTTATACAAGTAGTCTTTGAATAAACAACAAGAATCATAAGTTGTATCAAGTTTATAAAACTGCGGATTTTCGGCAGAAAATTTATATCGACTTTGAAAAATCATAACTAATTCATAACTTAATTTATTTTGAAGTTTAAGACCTCCAGAAATTATTTGGGAAACCGAAAGTTTGACAGCTCAAAAATGGCCTACATTGGGTTTTTAAAGAGCTTTTTCACCAACCTAAACATCTCAAAAAATGGCCGTTCTTGATTCTAAAAATCCTTTGTATATAGTAGTTTAATGTCCTAGAAAACCAAAGTCTAAAACATTTTGGAGCTTGGTCAAAAACAGCCTGAAAGTAGGCCGAAAAACCTCCGAAAAAGCTGGAAAATTATATATATATAAACTTGACGTTTTAAGCGGGTTTTATTTATAAACTTGTAATGTTGGGTGATTTAAGACATGAAAATCCATAAATATATATATCATCATATATTAGAGATATTAAGTCCTTATTAACATTTAGGACTCGATTAAACTCACGCGGCACATCAATCCATCCATTCACGTTAAAAAGCTTTTTACGCTAGATTTTGCCATCGCAATCCCGGTGAGTTCTCATAGCCCATATTTTCACACTGTTATGTTTTGGGGATGAAATACATGCTTCGTTTTTATATGGACACGAAAACATCTTCATTTCTATTATGTATTACACATGTGGTTCCATCAGCCCTTATATCATGAACCGTTAATTGCATTTATTTGTAAGCGCGAATATATTGTGGATAGATGTATCGGGAGTCATGTCCCCCATTCGGGTTAGTTCGAGTCGGCTAACAGCGAGTGCATATATATTTAACACACGGTATTACGTATGGGAATACTGCACAGGACAAACTCATTTTTATTAAGCTTCGGTTGCATGATGGTTTATATGTAATACATAACATGGAATTTATGATTTTATAAATTCAAACTTTACGGTTGTTGTCCATACAAGTCAGATTTACGTGTAAACCTATGAGCTCACCAACAATTTTGTTGACGTATTTTAGCGTGTATTTTCAGGAAATTAAGGCAAGTTCATCACACCGGAATTGTTTTCGAGCTTCCGCACCTAATGAGTCGCATTCTTTTTTTCAAACCGTTGGAGATTTATTTGAATTATTTTGGATAATTTAATTATGTATTTAAATCTCTGTATTTGTGAACTCCTTTACTCATGTCAGACTATGTAAAACATTATTATGTTTTAAAGTTTCAACGATGTATTTTGAAAACGTCCATATAGTGGTCGGTCAATATGATTATGGTTACGCTTCCGCGACGTCACGCTTCGTTGCCAACCGAGGTAACGGGGTGTGACAGATTGGTATCAGAGCCATAGTTATAGTGAACTAGGTTGCATTAGTACCGTAGACTATAACTGCACTTAAGTTTTACTGGTTTTAAAAATATTTTGTAACTAACTAAAAGACTATGAATGGACCTTGATAGCAGAAAACATGTTCCACCCAGAGACCATCATCTTGTCAGATTCAGAGGATGAGTACACCCCTAAAAGCCCCGGAGTCACTGAGGTTTTCACTGAAGAAGACCCCTCCGAAGAACCAATGGAGGAGTCAGAAGAGGAACCGATGGAAGAAGATGACGACGGAGAGGATCCACCGCCCCCAGCAGTCCCCGCCCGCATTCCATACCACCCAACAGAGCCATCATTTAAGCCATAAATGGCCTTAAAATGTTGTATACACCCCGAAAGCGGGTGATCACGCCGAGACGGGAGCATATTCCCATCTCGACTCCCCAACCCAATCCCCCACCACCACACCGACGTGTAGACGCCCGACGATGGGGCTGGATACCTGAAACCCTCCGTGAATGGAGGCAAGAGGAAGGAATCCCTTCCCACTTTGAGATCGGGGGACCATCCTCTGCACATATCCCGTCACTCACTCAAGAACCCGCCGAACAGACCATACCACTCTTGGTAGCACGGTCTTCCAGGCATGATCTCCAACTTCGGTTGCTTAACCAAGACATCGGAGAGATGACCGCTCGTTTAGAGCGGGAGGAGTTACAAAACTCCAACATATACTGGGCCAACCAGCACGCCCTCGCCATTCAGCAGGACGGACTGAATGAGCTCCGGCAATGGTTAGCCGTTAGATTTGTACGCTGGTTCGAAAAGTTGGAGTCTGTCTACCGTGTTAGCGGATGCATTGAAGGAGAAAAGGTGAAGTTCGCCACCCACACCCTGCAAGACAGCGCCTTGACATGGTGGAACTCGTATACCCAGTCTGTGGGGATTGATGCAGCTTACCAACTCGCCTGGACCGAGTTGAAGCAGATGATGACCGATGAGTATTGCCCGAGGAATGAGCTACAGAAAATGGAGTCAGTTTGGAATCTGGCTTTGAAGGGAACGGATGTAGCTGGGTACACCAACCGATTCCACGAACTGAGTAGTCTGTGCCCTCAGATGGTGACCCCTGAGTAAAAGAAAATCGAGCGTTACATTTGGGGACTCGCTCCTCAAATTCAAGGTAATGTCACTGCCTCCAACCCATCCACCATATAGGATGCCATCAGTATGGCCAACAACCTTATGGATCAAGTGTCCCGGAGAAATGAAGCCAAGGCCGGAGAAAACAAGAGAAAGTGGGAGGACAAGTCAGGGAGGAATACGGGCTCGCAATCCAAGAAGCCCGAGACCATCAAGGCTTATGTAGCAGGAACTGAGTCAAGGAAGGGCTACACAGGTACCAAGCCTTTCTGCACCCAATGCACCTTTCATCACAACAAGGGTCCCTGCCCAACCCCATGTGGAAAATGCAAACGTATTGGCCATGTGGCCAAAGACTGTAAATTTGGAACCCCGGGTGTCAATGGCGGCAATCAGAGAGGCTGCTATGAATGTGGAGCTGCTGGGCACTTCAAGAGTGAGTGTCTGAAGTTGAGAAATGGTGTAGGAGCTCAGGGGAGAGCTTTTGTGTTAGGAGCAGGTGACGCTCGTCAGGATCCCCATGTGGTATCAGGTACGTTTCTTTTAAATGACATTAACGCTTACGAACTCTTTGATACTGGGGCTGATAGGAGCTTTATATCTGATAACTTTAGTAAGCAATTGAATGCCACTCCTTTTCCCTTAGACAACTCTTATACTATAGAACTGGCTGACGGCAAAATAATAGAGGCAAGTAGTATTATTAAGGAATGCACACTGCAGCTGGCAGATCATCCCTTTAAGATAGACTTGATGCCTATAGAACTCGGAAGTTTTGATGTAGTAATTGGTATGGATTGGTTGTCACACAACCAGGCCGAGATTTTGTGCGGTAAGAAAGTGGTACGAATACCACTCCACAAGAAGAAGGTCCTAACAGTCCAAGGGGAAAGAAAGAACCGACAGCTGAATGTCAAATCCGGCCTAAGAACATTAAAGTGCCTTAGGAAAGGTTGCCATGCAGTGCTGGTACAAATTGCAGAAAAAGAGTCGGAGGAGAAGAGACTCGAGGATATTCCAGTGGTTTGTGACTATCCAAAGCTCTTCCCATAAGATTTTCCTGGACTTCCGCCAACTAGGCAAGTAGAGTTTCAAATCGATTTGGTGCCGGGAGCTGCACCGGTCGCAAGAGCCCCATATAGACTCGCTCCTTCTGAAATGCAAGAGCTATCCAATCAATTACAAGAGTTGATGGATAAAGGATTCATTCGACCAAGTTCCTCACCTTGGGGAGCTCCGGTCTTGTTCGTGAAAAAGAAAGACAGATCCTTCAGAATGTGCATAGACTACCGAGTCCTAAACAAGTTAACAGTAAAGAACCGCTACCCCCTTCTCAGAATTGACGACCTGTTTGACCAACTACAGGGATCTAGCTTCTACTCAAAGATTGATCTGCGATCCGGTTATCATCAAGTAAAGGTTCGAGAAGAAGACATTCCCAAGACAGCATTCAGAACTCGTTATGGACATTATGAATTCCAGGTAATGCAATTCGGTTTGACCAACGCACCAGCCGTATTCATGGACGTCATGAATCGAGTGTGTAAACTGTACCTGGACAAATTTGTAATAGTGTTCATAGACAATATCCTCATCTATTCCAGAAATAAGGAGGAGCACGAACAACATCTCAAGCTGATCTTCGAGTTGTTAGAGAAGGAACAGTTATACGCCAAATTTTCAAAATGTGAATTTTGGTTGCGAGAAGTTAAATTCCTTGGACATGTGATCAACAGCCAGGGAATCCAAGTTGATCCATCAAAAATCGAGGCCATAAAGAACTGGGTAACTCCTAGAACTCCCACGGAAATCCGCCAATTTTCTAGGACTTGCCGGTTATTATAGGCGATTTATTGAAAACTTCTCAAAGATAGCAGGTTCCCTAACAGAGTTGACTCGGAAGGAAGTAAAATATATATGGGGTGAAGAGCAAGAAAAGGCATTTGAGCAGCTAAAGCAAAGATTGTGTAGTGCACCAATTCTTTCCTTACCTGAAGGGACTGAAAATTTTGTAGTCTACTATGATGCCTCACACAATGGATTAGGTTGTGTGCTCATGCAAAGGGATAAAGCCATTGCTTACGCATCACGACAGCTCAAAATTCACGAAGTGAACTATACGACTCATGACTTGGAGCTAGGAGCAGTGGTGTTTGCTCTCAAAATATGGAGGCACTACCTCTACGGAACTAAGTGCACGGTGTTCACAGACCATAAAAGCCTTCAGCATATCCTGAATCAGAAAGAGTTAAATATGAGGCAACGTCGTTGGGTTGAACTGCTTAGCGATTATGACTACGAAATTCGTTATCATCCGGGGAAGGCGAATGTCGTAGCTGATGCCCTGAGCCGAAAGGAACGGGTTAAACCATTGAGAGTCCGAGCTTTGGTCATAACTATATAGTCAAACGTAAACTCTCAAGTCCGCGAGGCACAAGAAGAAGCAGTCAAGGAGGGTAATCTACTGGATGAAGCCTTGAGAGGTATGGATAAGAAGTTTGAAATCAAGCCAGATGGATGTCGGTACTTCATGGGCATAATTTGGTTACCAAAATTCGGAGGAGTAAGGAAGCTGGTCATGGATGAAGGGCATAAAACAAGATATGCTATTCATCCAGGGTCAGATAAGATGTACCACGACTTGAAAGGAATGTAGTGGTGGCCAAACATGAAGGCTGACATTGCTACCTATGTCAGCAAGTGCTTAACATGTTTGAAGGTTAAGGCTGAGCACTAGAAACCATCAGGGTTGCTGGTTCAACTAGAAATACCCCGGTAGAAGTGGGAAAACATCAACATGGATTTCATCACCAAGTTGCCGAAGACTTCTGGAGGTTATGACACCATTTCGGTGATTGTGGATCGACTTACCAAGACCGCACACTTCCTGCCAATCAAGGAGACTGATAAGATGGATAAGTTAACACAAATCTATCTTAAAGAAGCCGTCTCAAGGCATGGAGTGCCAGTATCAATTATATCAGATAGGGACAGCCGGTTCACATCAAGATTTTGGCAGTCATTGCAAGAAGCACTGGGTACACGTCTCGATATGAGCACAACCTATCACCCGCAAACAGATGGTCAGAGTGAAAGGACGATTCAGACTTTGGAAGACATGCTAAGGGCATGTGTAATCGACTTTGGAAAAAGTTGGGACAGACACCTGCCATTAGTTGAGTTTTCCTATAACAACAGTTATCACTCAATTATTAAGACCGCCCCATTCGAGGCACTCTACGGGCGAAAGTGTCGATTGCCACTTTGTTGGGCTGAAGTAGGAGATAGTCAGATTACTGGACCTGAGATCATCCAGGAGACTACAGAAAAGATAGCCCAGATTCGTAACCGGTTAAAGATCGCGCGGGATCGACAGAAAAGTTATGCAGACGTTCGACGGAAGGATTTGGAATTCCAAGAAGGAGATCAAGTAATGTTAAAAGTCTCGCCTTGGAAGGGCGCAATCTGTTTTGGGAAACGAGGAAAAATCAATCCTCGTTATATCGGACCATTCAAGATCACCAAAAGAATTGGCCCTGTAGCTTACCGACTCGATCTGCCCCCTGAGCTTAGTAACGTTCATAGTACCTTCCACGTGTCAAATCTTAAGAAGTGCCTGGCTGATGAAACATCCGGCACTAAACCAGGTTAGCAACAAAGCCCTAATCTGTATTTAATAGCCAATTATAAGCTAATCAGTGGTCATTAGAAATTAATCAAGTGATTAACAAGGTTTATTAGAAAATTCAACTCAATTAGAATCAAATTCATCGGTGCGATGAATCGGGAAATCAATTAATCCGATCAATTTACGATATGAAGGATTATTTCAACTAAGTACATAATTAAATTATGATTAGTGACACTAATCATACACTAATACAATTACTTAACATTAATTATGCAAGACTAAAACAAGTCATTAAAACAATGTATCCAAAAGTATTTATGAATTTACAATAAAAGGGAAATACAAGAATACATTTCTAAATAGTTTTATACAAAAAAATAAAAATAAAAATACACCAAAAATACTCTATAGAGGCCGGCCATAGGAGAGGACACAAGGACCAAAAGAATGCATTTTTTTCTCAACATTTCACCATCAAATCCTCCTCTTTCCTTTCATCCAAGATTTTACAACTATTTTCATCATTTCACCACCTTTTTCACCTCTATAAATAAGACCCCAACTTCATCTCATTCTTCACACCATCACAACACAAAAATCTCTTTCTTTTCTCCCTTTGAAAACCGGCCAAGAGAAGCCAAGCACACCAAAAATTCCCATTTTGTGATCTTGCATCATTACAAGTGTTTTTGGGTGAAATCTTCCAAGAGTTTCAACTTCTATTTGGTTTCATCATTCTATTACCCCAAAGTAAGTAAATACTAACTTATTTCATCATACATTTAAGTTTATATAAGTCTTGGATAATATATATAATCACCAACAACAACAAGTTTCATAAAAACTTAAGTTTATAAGTTTCTAGTTCTTATTTTTAAGTTGTTTCTTTAAATGTGTTTATGAATATATGAACACATTATAAACATGTTAATATTATGAAAACATGTGTTATATATGTTTTATATAACTTTTATAACTTTTATACAAGTAGTCTTTGAATAAACAACAAGAATCGTAAGTTGTTTCAATTAAGTTTATAAAACTGCGGATTTTCGGCAGAAAATTTATATCGACTTTGAAAAATCATTACTAATTCATAACTTAATGAAATGAGTTGATTCTTGTCTCAAAAGTTAGATCTATGTCTTAACTATAGATCTGGAATTTTTCATAATTTATTTTGAACTTTAAGACCTCCAGAAATTATTTGGGAAACTGAAAGTTTGACAGCTCAAAAATGGCCAACATAGGGTTTTTAACGAGCTTTTTCACCAACCTAAACGTCTCGAAAAATGGCCGTTCTTGATTCTAAAAATCCTTTGTATATAGTAGTTTAATGTCCTAGAAAACCAAAGTCTAAAACATTTTGGAGCTTGGTCAAAAACAGGCTTAAAGTAGGCCGAAAAACCTCCGAAAAAGCTGGAAAATTATATATATATATAAACTTGACGTTTTAAGCGGGTTTTATTTATAAACTTGTAATGTTGGGTGATTTAAGACATGAAAATCCATAAATATATATATATATATCATCATATATTAGAGATATTAAGTCCTTATTAATATTTAGGACTCGATTAAACTCACGCGGCACATCAATCCATCCATTCACGTTAAAAAGCTTCTTACGCTAGATTTTGCCATCGCAATCCCGGTGAGTTCTCATAGCCCCTATTTTCACACTGTTATGTTTTGGGGATGAAATACATGCTTCGTTTTTATATGGACACGAAAACATCTTCATTTCTATTATGTATTACACATGTGGTTCCATCAGTCCTTATATCATGAACCGTTAATTGCATTTATTTGTAAGCGCGAATATATTGTGGATAGATCTATCGGGAGTCATGTCCCCCATTCGGGTTAGTTCGGGTCAGCTAACAGTGAGTGCATATATATTTAACACACGGTATTACGTATGGGAATACTGCACAGGGCAAACTCATTTTAATTCAGCTTCGGTTGCATGATGGTTTATATGTAATACATAACATGGAATTTATGATTTTATAAATTCAAACTATATTGTTGTTGTCCATACAAGTTAGATTTACGTGTAAACCTATGAGCTCACCAACAATTTTGTTGACGTATTTTAGCGTGTATTTTCAGGAAATTAAGGCAAGTTCATCACACCGGAATTATTTTCGACCTTCCGCACCTAAGGAGTCGCATTCTTTTTTTCAAACCGTCGGAGATTTATTTGCATTATTTTTGATAATTTAATTATGTATTTAAATCTCTTTATTTGTGAACTCCTTTACTCAAGTCAGACTATGTAAAACATTATTATGTTTTAAAGTTTTAACGATGTATTTTGAAAACGTCCATATAGTGGTCGTTCATTATGATTATGGTTACGCTTCCGCGACGTCACGCTTCGTTGCCAACCGAGGTAACGGGGTGTGACAAATTTCCTTACCGAGTGACACGAAATTCGGACCACATCCGAAGTTTGGATGACATATTCATCGTTCTCAACATTGTAAATTTCTTGAAAAATCAACCGAAATTCGGATGCCCATGAGACCCAAAATTCGGTTCATGACTTAGCAAGTTTTCCATCAAAATGTTAACTGAAGTTTCTTAGACCCGAATTTCGGATATGACCGAAATTGTGTGGCTTGTTCATCAGACCCGAAAATTCATACTTACCCTAACTTCCATCCGAAGTTCATACTTACCCTAACTTCCATCCGAAGTTCATAGTTAACACTTTCTTTCATTTTCCAGATTTCATTCGATCACTTTGTACCTATCCTATGATTGAAGTCTATCGATACAAAGTCCAATATACCCTTTTTTAAAACTTATTAACTTTAACTTAGCTTGTTATATACCAAAGCAGATCATTTTTACCGTGGTTTAACTGTTCATCAAACACACACACTAAAACACATAGTAAAAACTGAAATCACACTTAGGAGTTGAATTAGAAGCTGGAATTTGGTACATAGCTTACATACACTCGATTTGAACATTTTAGCTTGAAAATACGACATGCATTAACATCTACAACTTACATCTATGATTCAGTTTTCATAAAAACCGAACACAAAAACCATAAATTCGTAAACTTGAGCCATTCTTAACTTTAATCGATGGTTATAGTAGTTGTATTTCCTTCCTAGCAATGTAATTCAAACTTTTTATCCTTTAATTCCAATGGTTTTGTGTTCTTGATTTGGAGATTGAGAGAAGCCGTAAGTTTTAGAGAGAGAAGGAGAGAGAGGGAGGTTAGAGTGAGAAAATGGTTTCATGAAAGTGAACGCTCACTTTCATATATTCTTTGTCAATGTTCGTTAATTGCAATATACCCCCTTCAACTTATATTTCTCTTTCTTAATACTTCATTTCGTAATAATTCCCATATGGTGTCCAACTTTTAAATATCCTTACTTTGGATTTCATTTCAAACAACCATGACGGTTCCTTGTTATTATTGTTGCTCAAAAAACCATGATGATGATTTCTCATCATCATTTATCATATTTAACATCGTTCGATGTTCATCTTTAATAATGAGGGTTCTTTATTGTTATTGTTGCTAAGAAAACAACAATGATGATTTTTCATCATTATTTATGATATTTAAATTCATGAAGCGGAATTTTCTTAATCGAAATATTAATTCATTGATACATAATTTGGGTTTTAATTGCTTATTACATATAGTTCAAATCAGGGATGTTATAAATTAACATTAAATATGATTTATTTAATAAATATCCAAAGATTACAAGTTAATACCTTGATTTATAATTAACATTAGCTTAGCAAAATCTTGGATGTTCATTACCTCACTGCATATTACAATTTGTAGGTAAATCACGTGAGGTATATTGACTTGGGATGTTCCAAACATATGACTGGGCAGAGAGACACACTCATGAATTTTGTCGATAAATTCTATGGGACGGTATGTTTTGGAAATAAACAATTCTATCTAATCAAAGGGTATGAAAGCTTAATGTATGACAAGATCACGAATTCAATAAGATGTTTTAGGTTGACGGTAGGTCATAATCTTTTCATTTTAGTCTACTGTATGATAAGGGATTGGAAGTGAACTTCAAGGTAAATCATTGTAGCATTAGATCTGAGGAAGCAAAAGAAATCTTAGCTGGAGCAAAAAAGTCAAATATATACTTAATTGATCTTTCCAATTTGAATATTAAAAAGGATGTATGCATATTGTTAAATACATCTGCTAACGATTCCTGATTGTGGCATCATCATCTTTTCTCACCTGAACTTCAAAGATCTGAATAATTTTGCGAAAGGAGATATAGTCCTAATATGAAGTTCCAAAAGGAACAACTGTGTGCCGTGTGTGAGAAAGTGAAGATGGTTAAAGCTTCACATAAATTGAAAGTTGAACAATCTTCAACTAAACCATTGGAGCTACTACATATGGATTTATGTGGTCTTTTGTGTGTTCAAAGCATAAATGGAAAGAAGTATGTCTTGGTTATTGTCGATGATTATTCAAGATATACATGGGTTTTCTTCCTGCGAACTAAAGCTGAAGCTACTAAAAGGATCATTGACTTCCTGAGAAGAATTCAAGTCAAGTTGCAATTAACAGAGTCCTAACCATTCGTTCTGATAATGGTATGGAGTTTAAGAACAAATCTTTAGAAATTTTTTTAACTCATTTAGGGTAACGGATCAATTTTCTGGTGCTCGTACACTTCAAGAAAATGGAGTTGTTGAATGTCGGAATTAGATACTTGTTAGTTTGAGCTGAAGCTGTAGCTACCACGTGTCTTACACAAAATTGTTCGATTGTAAATAAATGCTTTAGAAAGACTCCTTATGAGTTAATCAACAAACGACTTCCTAACATTCAGTTTTTTTCATGTCTATCGATGTAGAAGTTTTATCTTTAATGATAAAGACAATTTCAGAAAGTTTAATCAGAAAGCTGATGAAGGAATCTTCATTGGTTATTCAAAGGATTCAGCTGCTTTTCGAGTGTATAATAAATAAAAGAAGACTATGAATGAGAGCATAAACATGATATTTGTTGAATGAGTTGTAATGGCTTCTGGACAAGTCAGTTTAGAACCCGATCTACAACAGAAGACCTATAAGAAGTGTTCACTGAGCAAAACACTAAACTTTTATTTGATGTTAATGATCTTAATTCTTTGTTTGAAAAATTATATGATGATTATTTTGGTAAGAAAAATACTAATTCTGCCGTTGTGCTTTCAAACAGAATTACTAAGGATCCGATTATTATCTCTAATCATTTGCTACAAAAAGTTTTTCGAAAGTCTGTTCATCCACCTAAAATCACTTAAGAAGAAATTCCTACAACAATAAAAGGTCCTGCTGATAGTGCTCAACATTCAACAGCTCCAGATATTACTGTATCACTCCCTCAACAACAATCTAAGTCAGCTCTAGTGATTCCATCAACTTTGGAACCAACTCCCCGACAAATGTACCTTGCTTTAAATCCTACACAAGATCTGTATCAACCTTTTCCACATGTACTTAAATGGACAAGGGATCATCCACCTCAAAACATAATTGGAGATCCGTCTGCGTCAATTCAAACAAGAAGAGCATCGATAAATGAGTGTATGTTTTCCAATTTTCTGAGCAAAATTGAACCGAAGATTGTTAAAGAAGCTCTTCAAGGCTCTGATTGGATTGTTGCCATGCAAGAGGAATTTAATCAATTTGATAGGTTGAGGGTCTGGGGACTGGTCAAAAACCCGAAGGACAATTCAATAATTGGTACCAAGTGGGTCTTCAAGAATAAAAAGGACAAAAATGGAATAGTAGTCCGATACAAGGCTATATTGGTTTCTGAAGGCTATAGTCAATAATATAGCATTCACTATGAGGAAACTTTTGCCCCAATTGCCAGGATCAAGGCTATCCAAATGTTCTTAGCATTTGCTACGCATAAGAACTTCACGGTGTACCAAAAGAACGTAAATACTAGATTTTTAATTGGAGAACAAAGAAGAAGTATACACATACCATACAAAAGGGTTTGTGGATCCTTCAAATCCTGACCATGCGTATATACTTGATAAATAATTGTACGAACTAAAACAAGCACCAAGAGTCTGGTGTGATGCTTTAACCTTTTATCTGTTAAAGTGTGGCTTCAACAAACGTACAGTTGATACAACTCTATTTATCAAACATCAAGGTCTCGATATCATTGTCATACAAATATATGTGGACGACATAATATTTGGGTCTATTAATCTAGAATTTGGTAAGAAATTTGTGTTTTTAAATGTCTAAAAATTCAAAATGAACATGATGAGAGAAATTAATTTATTTTTGGGTTACAAGTTAAACAACTGGATGATAGGATTTTATCTAATAGAACTCGAATCTAGTAAATCAATAACATGAAACAAAAATCTTGCTTGTATTGAATGTTTAGCTCTCAATTACACATTTATAATACACACACATTTATGAGAGTTCTTTTCTAGACTTGGAGATTGTAAGGGAATTTTCCTTTTATGTTGCACTACTAAATTATACCCTTTTTACAAGTTCAGTCCTTGCACTCTTATTCTTGTTGTCTTTCCTTTTATACTACACTACTAAGTTTCACTTTGAAATATTGTTCTTTGAGTAAGAACTCATTTCTTTCCTTCTTAAATAACTCTTTAGTTAATGAAAACTCTTTTGCAAGAGCAAAAAATTCTTCAGATTTGTTTGAAACACAACTTTGATCAGAATGATATGTCTTTGCAAGTGTTTTCCAATATCTTTAACTTTCTTGTACAAATCAGATCGTTCAAGCAAAAGATATTTTACTTGAGTTGTATTTTGAAAATTCTCTCATTTAGAATCTTCAAGTTCCTTTGATAATTCAGATATTCTTATTTTAAGAACATGATTCTCAGAATTCATTACATTCTGTTTTTCTTAAAACCTCAAATTTTCTTCCTCTAGTCTTGTGAACTTATGCAAAGCAAGTGCTTTATCTGCATGTAATCAAACAAGAATGTCATAATTGTTCTTACGAATCTGTTCAGATTTAGTAAGTTTGACAATCAACTCAGACCTCTCAGATGTTAAATTTGAAATGGAATCTAATTACTCATTTAATTTTCAAAATGATTAAGCTTCTCAATCAACTTAAAATTCTCAGCTGTGAGATTCAAGACATGATCATATCAATTTGTCAATTTAAGTTCCAGAGAAACTACATTCTTCTTCTCGTCTTGTAATTTAACATCTACTTGTTCAACCAGCTTTGTTACACTCTTCAATATAACTTCAAACTCATTCAGTTGTATTGTTACGTATTCAAGCATAAGTAAACTTCTCTTTTATAGTATCCAAGAATACTAAGCGATATTCTTCGTATTATGTTCTTCAGATTTTGAACTGTGCTTCCTTGATGATACATGCCTTCCAAACTTCGATTTAAATGCTTTTTCGAGTTTGAGTAAATTCAGCTTCATCTCTTTTATATTTGTGTCACAAAAATCATTGTTAGATTTCATTTGATTAGATTGTGGAAATTCAAAATGAATTGAAATTAAACAATTAAAGTGCACATTGGAATGTAGTGAAAAATAAAAAATCCAGTTAAGCTCACTAACCTGCACAAGAAACAAATTCAAAGTCAGAAAGATAAATCTTGAATAAATAGACTTTGAAATTCAGAAAACAAAGCTAAAAAAATTAGAATCGACCTTAAAAAAATTTAAAAATCAAACCTAAAAAGTGAAAGTCAAACTTGGTCAAAGTCAACAAAAGTAAAACCTGGTCAACTATGTCAAACTTTTTCAAAATAGGTCAAACTTCATGAAAGTAAATCTACTCGGGGAAAACTAATTCAAGTATAAAAGAAAATTTATAAAAATTAAAAAATGACTAAAAGTGAACAAAAAGTGTCACTAAATCTTGAAACTTTGGCCTTTATCTTCGAGATTCATGAAATGGGAATCGAGATGCAGACTATACATATATATATATATATATATATATATATATATATATATATATATATATATATATATATATATATATATATATATATATATATATATATATCTGTGTGTGTGTGTGCGCGCGTGTATCGAGATTCTACCTTCATCACTTGAAATACAACTTGTATACATCGAAATTGAGGTTATATAGAATGAAATGCAGCCTTCAATACTCGAGATTCAGTCCTAATGAATCAAATTCAAGCTATAGGAATCTAGATTTATACAATGGTCTACGGAATTCAACTGATAGAAATCTAGATTTAAGTAGGAATCAAAATTCAAGTCTTTAATTTCTTTATTTGAAATTCTCTGTATTGCTCGAGATTCAGCACAACTCGAAATTCAGAATATTAGGACCTGAGATTCATCATGAACTTGAAGTAAGTTGCTGCTGGACTCGAAGTTGATATGCAAATACAATCAACAAACACTTTTTAAACAAACAATAGAAATTCAAACGGATCAAATGAGGTGGTTATTGCATGAAATAACAAGAACACAATAAGAACACGTAAACTTTAAAAATCAAAAAATTGAGAAATTGAACATTCAAATTATGAAATTAAATGACAAACATATCAACCTTGATTTCTAATCAAGAACCGAGTCCAATACATATACATTTATCCACATTCATCAAGAACACATACTAAAACACCAAGAAGACACAGTAAAAAAGTTTCTGAAATTTCATGAATTCTCACTCAATATTTGGAATTAGAATATGAAACTTTAGGACAAAAACATGTATATGATATACTTACAACATATCGAAAATTCAAATCATTTGGACAAACAGAGAAGTTTTTATGAATTTTTAAATGTGACATCTCTGTTTTCGGAAAAAAAAATTCAAATAAAAAAGTTTAACAATCGATTTCTCCCAAATGATTTGGAATTAGACCTTCAATTTTTCATAAAATGTTTGTTATCATAACCCTAAGACTCATTCAATATTTTAAGTCGTAACTCCAATCCTAAAAATAATTCATAGAAACGATCTCAAGAACGTAAAAAACAAATTTAAGAAATTAAAAACTCGATTATCCTTGATCGTGATGAATTAGGTCTTGAAATTTTTACGGGTCTTCATCTTGTTGATCTTCATAACACATCCAAAATTTAGGTCAATTCTTTAACGCATGAACTTTCTAAAAATTCCCAGAAGATCACAGCTCAATCGTTTGACTTTTTTCGGTGTGTTATTGATCTTCTCAGTTGCAAGATTTATTGATTTTGATCTACAATTGGCTCTGATACCAATCGAAAGAACTAAGATCTAGTAGATTAAACACATGATACACAAATCTTGCATTCATTGAATGAGTAACTCTCAATTACACCTTTTTAAAACACATACAAGATATGAGAGTTCTATTTCAAGTTATAATAACTTTCCCTTGGAAAAATATATTAATATCTACCATCTAAGTTTCACTACTTGTCATATTTTGTTAGATCTAAAAATTGTGATAATTTCAGTGTTGAAAATGTAATAGATAGAACTTTGTTTTGTGGCAAAAGTGTATAGATTCAAACTTATGTGTAAAGGGGTCAAAGACCTAAAACGTCAACCCGTGGATTATTTGATTTAGAGTTTGGATCCAAGCCATATTGTTTTCTTATAAATAGAATGTAACAGGTTTTTGTTTTCATGTTTTTTTTCCGGTTGTAATCGTACAAAGTGTTTGCAGACTTTTAGCTGTTATATTCAACTTTTCTTAATTGCTTTTAAGGTATTATCTTGTTCATCCTTGTTCATCATATTCATAATAATATTCATAATGATCTTGATAATCTTGATAAATAAATAGTACTTGTTGAATGCTTATGTTAAAGTTTGAATTACAACTAGTATCAGAGCCTAAAGGTTGGGTTTAAAGTGTTATTTTGTTGATTTTCAAATACATCCTTGCAAATCTGAATTTCTTTTCTGGAATATTGTTCATGTACTTGAGTGTACATCGAAGAACATACCTGTTTGATCTTTAAAATTGAATTTCTGAATTGTTTGTGGTTAAATCTCGTTTGATACTATATTCCTTCGGGCATCATACTGTTTAATCATAAATTCTTGAAAAAAACGTACATTTGATCTTAAAAATCATTCGGTTTTTGTGCTCCATTCTTGTTAATTTTTGAAATTTTTGAATAGTTCATATTCTTTAGTTATACCCGAGACTTACAACTCTCGGATACAACTATCAAATTTTTCGGACTTGCAAAATTTTCTAAGTGTCAAAGTTCTTCATGCTTCATCCGAGAGTTACAAATCTTGGATCACACTAATTGATCATTGTCACTTGAATTTTTTCTAAGTCTCTATAGGCACATCCGAGAGTTACAACTCTCAAATCCGAAAGCACAGTACACAACAAAACACTTCAATTATTCTAAGGACTTTAGCATTCCAGTTTCATCCAAGAGTTACAACTCTCGGATACCAATGTGAACAAACTTTTAAAATATTTTCTAAGTTATAACCGAAAGTTATAACTCTCGGTGACAACATCATCCGAGAGTTACAACATTTGTCACACTTAGAATATTTTCAGTCTCATTTTACTGCTATGTGTTCTTAAGTTGTTATAAGCACTTACCAACCTCGATTAAAGAAGCCTTCAACATGAATCGCGATACACTAGCTATGAGATTAAATTTTAGGACTCCAACCTTGTACTGGGGATGATATACTCTGTGGAAATCCCGATTCCTTGACTTCATCGAACGTCATGATTTAGCGGACGACATTCTTGATTCGATCTACAGCTATCCCGCAAAATTTGATCAGGATCTTCCACCAAAAACTGATCCTGGAATGGATGCCAAAGATAAGGCAGTTCTCACACCTGCACAACTGAATCGTAAGAAAGCTAATAGAATTGCATGCTCGTTCTTCATTCACGCTATCCCAGAAGAAATACATATTAGCATTGATAGTATTACGACTGCTCATGAGATGTGGGAAGAGATTGAGAGACAGATGCAAGGTAATGATCAGAACGCTAAACATCGAGAGGCAAATGCCCTTAATAACTATGATATGTTCTCTGCCAAAGATGGTGAACTTCTAGAAACCACATATCATCAGTACTGCACGCTGATGAATGAATTCCGAAAGAAAGGGGTTAAGAAGTCTCAAGTAGAGCTGAATAGGAAGTTTGTAAACTTATTAAAACCCGAATGAAAATAATTCGTCTGGTTAATCCGAGAAATAAATGATAGCATCATTCACGATCTGTTTGATAGCCTAGTTGTCTTTCAATCAGAGGTTTCTAGTAAGTCTTATACCAAAAAGGTAGATGAACCCATTACATCCGACGCACTTGCTTAGTTAATTGATAAAGATTTAAGACTTCAAAAGCTGTAAACTTCTAAAACTTCTTAAAGTCCTCTGAGTTTGATACTGATGATGCTGATTCTGATCTTGAGGCGACTGAACTTCAAAGACAAATTGCATTGCCTACAACTGCCTTTCATAAAAATTTTCCTAAGACATCAAACAAACTCCGCAAAGAAGCTAGAGTAAGAGGTATGACTAGAAAAAGGAGATAGCTGAGAAACTGTAAGTCCTAAAAGGTTTCTCTAGTATGTTGTTCTAAGATGTAGAGGGGGGGGGGGGGGGGGGGGGAGGAGGTGAATACATCAAATTAAAACTCAACACACTTTTCTCAATGTTTGTGTATATTATCAACAAGTGTTAATTACAAACAAGCTTGAACTGCGGAATGGTTCAAGCGGAGATGACAGTTACAACAGATGTTTAACTAATCTAAGACACACTCAGAGAAGGTACAATGAATACACTCACTAAGATGAACTCACTGTTTACAAGACACAGATGGACATCTGGAATAAGAACAGCTTGGACACACGTTTCCGTTTTATTCAAGCAGACTTGCATGCATGAAAAACACACTTCTATGCACGGTCTGAATTTCTCACTCTTGGTTATCTCACATTCCTTAGAAGCTTCCTTTTATACTCTCACTGAGAATCTCAGAGAAGCTTCCTCGTTGGATGTAAGGTCACCTCTAGCACGGATCTGATCTTGACGCGACACCGTCCAACGAGTGCGGAATCCTCGTTAGTGGTTTAACGGATCGATCACACATGGAAATCAGAGACGAACACAATGATAGCCGATACGACGAAAGGCTCGACACGTGTATTTCACCGAAAGACTCTCTGAGATCACTCTAGCTCGTACGTGCACGAATACAAGCTCTGATCACTAATTTCTGCAAAAGTTGTTGGGATAAATTCTAAGTATGTCAAGCTATTAGTTAAATTTCTCAAGCTGTTAGTAGCAGTTCTGTGTAATTACAAAGTTCAAGCTGCTAGTTCAACAAGTTCAAGCTGCTAGTTCATTTGTTCAAGTTGCGAGAGTTAAAAGCTTAAGCTGCTCAACAGATTTATAACAGAAAGTGTTGTAATTCAGGAAGTGATATATATTTCAAGATTTGAAGATCTTTCAAGCATATCTACTACCAGAGAAATTAGAGTTCGTCAAGGAAACAAATCAGAAGGCTATATATATATATATATATATATATATATATATATATATATATATATATATATATATATATATATATATATATATATATATATATATATATATATATATATATATAGATAGATAGACTATGTCTTTCTATTGTAAGTCTGTACGTGCAAGTTCTGAAATTGTGTGCTTCATTGTAATTGCTTTCTGATAAAGTTTCTCAAGCCTCTAAGGTTGTAAAACCCTAAGATTAATTAGTGTTCTTCGTCTAATCAAACAGATTAGAGGCGATTGTAATCAGTGATTTTGGTAATATAAAGGATTTGATTTTGATTTTATTTATCTGTTATTTATTTTGAAAGTTTTTCTTAAAACAGTTAAGTGTTATTCTGTAAACTTCTTTATTGGACTTTGATTCAAAACAAGGTTATTGGTTTACACTCTGATTTATTAAAACCGGTTAATCTTAGGAGATTTTGATCTTGACAAAAGTGTCTTTACCCTGATGCTCTGTTTGCTCTCAAGTTCGACAAAATCTCTGAGCCGTCAAAGATGTATGAATTCACAAAGATAAGTTCATTATATAGCTGATAAGTTCGTGTGGATGCTCCCCATGAACTTAGACGCTCCTCACGAACTTATCTTCACCTGTTAGAACTTATCTTAACCTAGAAGTTATTTTCACCTAGAACTTATATTCACCTAGAACTTATATTCACCTAGAACTTATTCTCAGCTAGAACTTATCCTAGAACTTATCCTAGAACTTATCATAAGAACTTATTCCTAGAACTTATTCCTAGAACTTACTCCTAGAACTTATCCTAGAACTTATTCCTAGAACTTATCCTAGAACTTATCCTTAGAACTTATCTCTAGAATTTATCTCTAGAACATAACATGATAGTCTAGAACTTAACATGCAAATGTAGATATCATACACAATCATGATATCAATAACAAAACTAGACTGCTGTCGTCACACCGGATGTACCAACAGACTCCCCCTTGACGATAGCTTTTAGTTGTTGTTCATTGATTGCAATAGACTATCAGATTCAGAGATTATGAATACCGAAACTAGATAGCTATTGTCACATCGGGTGTATCAACATTGGACAAGGAGATAATGGGATGTCTTTCCAAAAAGACAAAACACTTTTCTGCACATTCTGATAAAGCAGACTTGTCGCTACATGGCAGTATCTTTGTCTTTTTCCTTTTGTCTCTGTTGCAGAAGGCTTTAACCAAAAGAGGAATGTCAACTTTGAACCTTTCATCTTCTGTTTAGGCCATTTTGATGAAATGGTCTGTCACCCATTTCAAATATCCACTTTTTCTTCATGTAACAGAACAACATGAACCTTTCATCCACTTTTGCAGCTTTTGTTTTCCACTTTGTTTTCGACTTTGTAAACTGATCTTGTAGGCCAAAACAGTACATGATGACTTGGAAACATATTCCATAAAGTGTTTAGCCTGTTCACAAAAAAACATGTTCTGTTCACAAAGAACAGAGCTCTTAGTATTTGTCCAAGCTGCTCAATAGGATAGAGCAGCGTAGACAGTTTATGTCCAGCCTGTTCAACAGAATAGAACAGCTTGGACAATCTGCCTTAGTTGCAACAAATGCAACAGGGTAAACAACTTTGACTAATATTGCAAATCACTTATCAGGTTTCAATAAGGCATTAACAGACCTTAAATTGTACCTTCAAGTGCATCAACCAGGTTTGATTAAAAATCTCCCCCTAAGATGTAGAACAGGTTTGACTGAGGCCTTTTTGTGCCTAACAATCTCCCCCTATTTGCAATAATCAGTCTAAGCTGATTTTATCAATAATCACTATATATTTTTACATACACTTTGCTGAAATTACAACATTGAAGTAAAGTAAATGATCAGTTAATATATACTAATTTTGATTACAAACAACATATGTTCTTACGAGAGTACAACTAATGTACTATTGTAGATTACAACTGATGTAAAAGAAAAATTACAACTAATGTAATAGAGTACAACTTATGTACATAAAGAAATTCAACATGTTGGACTGTTGATAGTAGGAGCAAGTAACGACAAGCCTTTCCAACCGATGGACAACTTCTATTTTTCATCTACTCAGCAGCAGATGGACCTCCAAGCTGTGGTGGTTCTACTTCTTCGAACATTTGATCGAAATGCTCCCTGGTTTCTTTAATTTTTTCCATTTCATTTCTTAGGAACATGAAGTTGGGATGTTGAAGCTCTCCTCTCTCATGGAACCCTTTGAGCTGCTCTCCATCTTATAGATTTTTTAAAGGAGTTGGCAAGTCTAAAAGAAATGAGCTGCTTATGACCAACCTTGTGCAAATCTGATGCTCTCTGGAAACACTTTTTCTTTGATAGGGGATCTACAAAAAATACCGCAAGCTCATGTTCCTCTATCAGTTTGTCTTGCTCATGTTCCACTCCCCTGGGCAGGCTGTGATCTACTCCCTTGATCTCAAGAGCTACATCACCTTGATCATTCATTATCAGGAGTTCTTCCAGCTCAGTATTTTTTCTCCTCCTCCTGGCCTTTATCTTGGGTTCAACCACTGAGGTACCCTTGATTTGTTCTTCTGGAATTAGGCCAAGATTCTTCACTCTCTCCATTAACGTTTTGACATATGCCCTGATAGTCTTAGCAGTTTTCAGACTTAGACTGGCTCTGGGCAACTGTTAATTCCACCCATTCTCTGAATCCCATTTGAGCAACATCAGTGAGTTCATATGCTTCTAGTTCTGGACCTTCAACACCCATTCTAGTTCTCTATAGTTTCCACTATTTGTCTTTCTTTGAAATGGGAACAACTTTGACAATTGTCTCCTTGGAAAGCCTTTTGTTTGCAACATCAAAGAACTTCTTCCTTGCCAGGTTGTCAAAGTGAATCTGGGCTCTTTCAAAGGAGAATGCTGGCTTAGACTTGGTCACAGAGACCTGAGCACCCTGTTCTTTCTCTCCTTCCTTCTCAACCACTGACTCTTTGGCAGCCTCTAGCAGTTTCCTTTGGACATCCAAGGAAGGCATTTTAACTTTTCTTCCCTCCTTGTATGCAAAGGCTTTTGCAGCTTTAGCAGAGGCTTCATCTTTCATTAGCTTTTCAAAGGCTTGAAGCTGCTCTTCTTTATATTCATAATAGGTCTCCATAGGAACAACCATTTCTTTGGCTCTAGCCTTGTCAAACTTCAGTTGAGTAGCTTTGAGATAGTCAGAGTCCACTGAGGCTTTCCTCTTTCCTTTAGCTGTTGCGGTCGGAACAGCTTCAGGTTCCTCTTCCTCTTCTTCTTGTGTTTGCTCCTGTATTAGATGTCTCCTTCTACTTGGCCTGTCCCCAGGAATGGATTCCTCCCCCTTAGATGGAGCAAGGTTTGGAGATCCAGCCTGAGTAGGTGGAGCAGCTTCAGTTGTTTGGGAGACATCCACAGTAGGGCTTGTTTGTGAAACACCTGCTGCTTGTCCTATTGATGCTGATTTCTCCTTAGAAAGAGATGATGATTTCTCCCCCTTAGACTTGGTATTTGAGGAAGATATTTTCTCCCCCTTTGAAGGAGATGACACATAGCCTTCAACACTGGGTCTGCCAAAAGAAACGAATTCAGCAGGCTAGGCAGCAATTTTGGCAGCAGGTTTGGAGCCAACAAGACTATGCACTAAGAAAGCCAAGTTGTCCTTTACCTCTGCAAGTTGGGCAAGGCAGATTTGAAGAGAGGCAGATTAGAAAGTAGCAAGGCCTGACAGCAGAGAGATGGCTTCCCTGTCAGAAGCTGTGAATAACATATTTTGAAGTTGTGCGAGATTTTAATCAAGATAACCTTGCATATCATCAAGGTTTGATGACACATAATTTGACAAAGAGACTACTAAAGTGTTCAAGCTGGCCAACGTGGAAGGAAGAGTATTTATGCTAGTGTTAAGGAGAGTTGATAACTGTTGGGAGACAACTGCCAGAGAGGACACAGAGTCCTGTTGAGTAGAAAGAATTGTGGAAAGGGTAGTGGAGAGTGTTTTGCAGCTGTGCAGTGAGTGCAAGCAGTTGTGAGGATTGATCCGCTTGAGGAGGAGGGGTTGGAAAGAAAGTCTTGAATGAATCAAAAAATCCCTTAAGCTGAGAAGACACAGAGTCTGATATTATAGAAGGTATGGAGGTCATGGAGTTTTCTAAAGAACCAACTTTGTTGGCCAGCAAAGATAGCTGATCCTTCAAAGGAAGATCTTTAGGGGATGGAGGAGTATGTGTGGATTGTTGGATTGGGTAGAGGGTGAAGAATGAGAATGGGATGATGATGCAGGGGTTTGAGGATTTATGGGGGAAGGCAAGGAGACTTTAGAGAGTAGTTCCATAGCGTGGGCACATGTGAGATGGCGCAACTTGGAAGAGTAAAGGAAACCTTCAGCAGTGGCTATATCTGCATCATGAGGTGAAGAGGTAGGGGTTAGTGGCCTTTCAGATGCTGCTTGTGTGGCAACACCTTCATTAAGACCTGGGGTGGTTCCCTCAGTAGTACCTTGGTTTATAGGTACCTCTTCATGGGGAGAGGGGATGTGCATTTCAACATCAGTAGTGGTGAAACCTGCTGATGGAATTTGCATTTGGGGAGCAGCCTCACTAGAGGGATGGTCCATTCCCTAAGGTTCATCAACTTGGGATGAGGGTCCTTCAATAGCTGTTCGGTGTACAACAACTGCGTCACTAGAAGCAAAAGTTTGAGGCAGATCTGCTGGATGGTCTATTCCAGCAGCTTTGGCACCTCGTGCAGACTCAGATGGTGTAGGAGAAGTATAAAGTGGAGACTGTGTGGACTCAGTGTGGAGTGGAGTGAACTCCTGTCTTTCAATACCCTCAGCCTGTTGGGAGGCTGGGAAAGTGGATGTGGTAGTCTCCTTGTGTACAACTGGATCCTGTTGGGAGGAACCAGAGGGTCTAGGCTGACTCTGGGTGGACTTTTTCTTGAGTGACGCCTGCTCCAAAGGTGTTGAACCTTCTCCCAAAATAGGAGAAGCATCATGGGTTGCATCTTTTGCAACTGACTCCTGTTGAGAGGGGTCAGAGGGGATGGTTTGGGATGATGGTTCCTTCCTGGCTAAAGATTTTCTCCTTGAATATTGAGACATTGTGGGGGATTGAGGAGAAATAGCAGGGAGTTGTGTTTTGACTCGTGGTGAGACTGGGTCAGAAACAAGGGGGTTTGTTGGTACATCCGGTGTGACGACAACAATCTAGTTTTGTTATTGATATCATGATTGTGTATGATGTTTACATTTGCATGGTAAGTTCTAGACTATCATAACATGTTCTAGAATAAGTTCTAGAATAAGTTCTAGAATAAGTTCTAGATTAAGTTCTAGAATAAGTTCTAGATTAAGTTCTAGAATAAGTTCTAGAAATAAGTTCTAGAATAAGTTCAAAGACAAGTTCGTGAGGAGCGTCTTCACGAACTTGTCTTCTATATATTGAACTTTTCATTGTGAATTTAGGGATCTTTGACGACTTAGAGGTTCTGTTGAACTTGAGAGCAAATAGAGCATTCAGGTGAACGAAACTTTTGCAGAATTAAGCATCAAAGGCGATTACGAACTTGCAGAGGTTTTAGGTGTGTTCTTGGAGAGAATCACGTGTCGGGGCGTTCTAGTTTGCATCTATCATCCTGTGTGTCTCCGTGTTCCGTGTGTGTGATCTATCCGTCAACCCACTAACGAGGATTCTGCACTCGTTGGACGGCGTCGCGTCAAGATTGGATCCGTAGGGAGGTGACCTTACAAGTGGTATCAGAGCCATAAGGGTGTTCATCTTGTTCTTCGCGTTCATATTAAACATTCTTGGTTTCTTAGCGTTTTTACCGTAAAAATCACCATTTTCTATGTTTTTCTGAGTTCTACAAGCAAGGTAACGGGGAAAAATTCACATTATTTCACTTTTTCAGTCGATATCAATGTTTTTAATCTTAAAAACATTGGTTTAATCTGAAAACTTGAAAAAATTGAATTTTTGGCCGTTTC
Organism: Centrapalus pauciflorus; assembly: GCA_020465985.1. Classification (NCBI taxonomy): domain Eukaryota; kingdom Viridiplantae; phylum Streptophyta; class Magnoliopsida; order Asterales; family Asteraceae; genus Centrapalus; species Centrapalus pauciflorus. The sequence goes on from JAANYP010002681.1 coordinate 35,909, forward strand.
ACGAACTTGCGGCGCTCGAACTTAGGGGTATTTTTTGGGTTCCACGAACTTATCAGGGATAAGTTCAAAGCTAAGTTCCTACGAACTTATCAGGGATAAGTTCAAAGCTAAGTTAGTAAGAACTTATCTGGGATAAGTTCAAAAGCTAAGTTAGTAAGAACTTATCTGGGATAAGTTCTAAGCTAAGTTCGATAGAACTTATTAGCGATAAGTTCTTAGCTAAGTTTGTATGAACTTATTAGGGCTAAGTCCGTACTAACTTGTTTTAAATTTATTTTAAAAATTAAATACTTTAAGTTCGTGAACAAACGTTTTACGAGAATGTCAAGTTTACATATGTTCTTGGAAATGGATCACGAAGTGGGCAAATCAAATTCACCACCTAAGCTTATGAAGATTGAAGATTATTATTGGTGGAAAGATAGGTTTGCAGACTTTGCTCGTTTAAAGGATATGTGTATGTGGATATGCATAGATGAAGGGTATATTCCCCCTACACAAGAGCTCGAGGGCAGCATGAAGGTTCTTTCCTATCAACAAATGAAGGATGAGGACAAGAAAATTTATGAAGCTGACAATCAAGCTCTGTCATCAATTAAAATGGCGTTACCTTTGGATATTCTACATACGTTTAAACATCACAAAACTTCTAAAGAGCTCTGGGAAGCTCTAGAGAAGAGGTATGAGGGAAATTCACGGGTGAGGAAGGGGAGAACTGAGTTGTTAAAACAATAATTTGCGATCTTTAAAGGTCTGAAGAACGAGAACTTGGATGAGATTGTCACAAGGTTCTATCATCTGTTAACTGATCTTGATAACTACAGTGTTGAGTATCAGGAATCAGAAAAGATCAAGAAACTTCTAGATGTGTTACCATCAAAGTGGGAAATGTACATTGCGTTGATAAAGCATGATGAAGAGAAACTAGAAACCCTCACTCTGGAAGAAGTTATTGGAGTTCTGAGGGCTTAAAATTTCAAGATAGAGAAGAAGGAGATGGATTATGATCAGGTACAAGATCCTGAGATGTACTTTGGTAAATCTAAACCATCTAAATCTAGTGTACCTAAGTCTGAAGCCATAGCATTTTATTCTGGAGAACAAGAACGCATTCCAAGGGAAGAAGAAGTATCTTATAGTAGAGCCTTTCTGGGTTTTTCAAATCCGGATGATCAGCCGCAGACATCTAGTTCAGGATCATCGTCTCATGGATACAAAAAAAATGCCAATGAGTGCTAAAACTGTAGAAGAGCAACTAAAGCTTCTAGCATCGTTTGTAGCAGCTTACGGGAATTGTATTCAAGGGAAAATAAATGATCCAGCTCTATGGGAAGAAGATTATGATCAGGTGGATCCGGATGACTTGGAGCAAATGGACCTACAATGGCAATTGGCTATGGTCACACAGAGATTGAAGAGGTTCATGAATAGAACGAGAAGAAATCTAGGTGTGAACAATGTAGGATTCGATAAGTCAAAAGTTAGGTGCTATAACTGTCAGGGGTTGGGACACTTTGCGAGAGGGTGTCAAAAACCTAAGATGGATAATCATCAGAACTCGGGACGTCAGTATTCAGCCAGTTCAGGGAATCAGAGATCAGGGAATCAGGGTTCAGTAGCTGGTTTACTTACTATTGTAGGGTCCAACAAACAGTTAGATGGCACATATGATTGGAATACTTATCCAAAGGCGAATACTAGGGCTTTCATGGCCGAAGTGACAGAAACGGATATGGGAGCAGAAGAGGAAAAGAAAGAGGATACACAGTAGTCTGATTCAGATCCTTTGGTGCTGGAAATTAATGAGGAGCTGACTACTTTGGAGTTTGCAGCTCAGATGGCCAACATCAAATCTGATCGGAAAAAGGTAATTCTAAACTTTTCTACTTTTCATGATTTATGTGTTTTGTGTATTACTTTGAATGATAAATTGACTTTAGTACGAAAAACACATTCATCTATGACTGCTCAAATTCAATTGTTAAAATCAGATAATGCTAATTTATTAGTCATTAAGGAAGATCTTTATGCCAAACTGAGAAATGATGTTCAAGATTTAATAGTTCTGAATGACAAATTAATTGAACAAAGTGTCAGGAATGAAATATTTTATGAGCATGTAGAGTTATTGACCAAAGAGATCTCTCTTAAAGATATTGAATTAGCTGAGTCTAGGGCTATGGTTGCTGAGGCAAATAGCAACCATGTACCTACTCCTTAGGATAAGACCAAGGATATGGTTAAATCAGAGGTAGAAGGTAACTGAGTCTTCGAAAGTATCTTCAACTACTCCTCAGGTTAGGCAAACGGTACAGTGTGTTCAGTCTAGTTGTAAGCCAAAACTAGAAGAAGAAAAGACTGTAAGTAATAATAACAAAGGGTAGTTAAACCAAGCTGTTGATACAAATAATCAGGACATTAGTAAGAAACCTAGGTCTAGGAGTGCCTATAAGAAATCTATTGACAAGATGTCTTGCTTTAAGTGTCATGAGAAAGGACATGTTGCTTCAGGTTGTCCCTACAAAAAGTCAGAGTCTTCACTAAACATAGGGAAACAAGAGCAGCAAACCTTAAAAACAATGCCTAGTGATATGAGCTGGAGTAGTTCTCAAATTTCTGTGAAGAACTCAAGTGTGATGTCACGTCTAGGTAGACGACAACCACCGATGTCTATCAGACAAAATGAAGGACTTAGGAATAATTCACCGAATAGATTCCTTAGTCAATCAATATCTGGCCCCCAATCCATCATTAGGAATAATACACCTAAGAGGAGTCACACTCTAGTTAGGTCTAATTCTCCTAATAGACATAAGACACCAGGTAGAGTCCAGAATTATCAAACTGAGATGTACTATAACAGAAATAATTCAAGGGCTGAACCGCAAAGACCAACCTAAAGGTCGAGAATGGATGTTAATCACTCAACTCCACAATGAGTTCTCAATCAAAAACCCAAGTCACCTGAAAGGAGAGATGGGTATTTGAAAGAGTTCAAGTTTGTGGATGAGGATGGTATTACCAAGTTAGTCATGGCTTGGGTTTCCCGTGATAACTAGCTTTTCTTATTTAGTGTGCAGGAGTTAACTACGGATCCTAACAACAATCAGTTTTATGGATAGTTTTAGCTCTTGACACGGGACAGGGGTACAAAGGACGAAACAACAGGCATGCTGATTGGGTCCTTAGACCAAGTTGAGAAGTCTTACGGGAAAAAGGTAAAGTGTGTCAGTTTGAATAACAATGTTGGTAAAAACAACTATGCGAATCTAGTCACAAAAGCATTTGATAGATCACACTTTCTGTTGTTAGTTCAACTAATTGAAATGTGAAATCCAGAGTAACTTGACCTTAAAAGTTTTTTTTTGTAAAGTTAGTACCTTATTTCTTTTTATAGTAAGTTAGTAGTTTATTAGTTTTTATTTCCTTTTATAGTAAGTTAATAGATTAGTTTATTAGCTTATCTTAAGAAAAATGAAAAACAAAAGAAAAAGAGAGAAATCCATAAAAATTTCAAAAGCAGTGAATATTGAAAAATGAGTTAAGTCTTAGATACATAGGTTCAAAGTGACAAAAATTAGCACAGTCGAAACAATCTCTAAGTGTTAAGCTTTCACACATAATGCACCTTAAATTCTAAGTGACATACACTTTCCTGTTTGATGTGTTGGTAGGCATAATACACAAAGGATATCTCAAATGCTAATAAAATATTCAAGAAAAAGTTTTATGTGTAACTAACTTAGATGTATGACCAAATGGTCTTAATTTCTATGTTAGAGACATACAGAGAATGATTATAAATGAGGTATGCAAATATTTCTGGGGGATGTATGGCAACATCAAATACATCTTAAAGAAAAGAAAAGAAATATTTTTGATAAAGATGAGGGAGTCAAAATAAGTCGCTTTGTTGTACGTAAGTACAGACCTGTCACCTCTGTTTTCACTCAAGTTAGCAAAATAAGTCACTTTTTTGTACGTAAGTACAGACCTGTCACCGCTGTCTTGCTAACTTTAAATAAACTCTAAGACAAACTAAGACACTCTGTTGTATGAAAATACAGAACTGTGTCCGACGTTTGCCTTTTAAAGAATATTTGCAATACCGAAAAGTTATAATCATTGTGTGTCTACCTTGATCATAGAAGTATATCTAAGTATGGGACACGTAAGGTAGTTTCTTGTTAAATAAAAAGGCCAAGGGAAATTCCAAAGTGTTAAATGTTTAAAGGGAAAATGATACCGACAATCGACTTGGAATGTATATCACGACAAACAATCAAAGGAATCAAAAATACCTAAGTGTGAAAGAGTAATACTGAAAGTGCGTTTGACATAGCTATCTGATTGAATCTTCATTGACTTTCTCAAAAATATTCTGTTAGTATAGGTCGTAAATATTTTTAAAGTATTTTTGAGTAGTTTAAGTTTAAATTTTATTCTTATTTTATTTTATTTATTTTATTTTATTTTAGTTTATTTTATTGTAAGTAGGAAAAAGGTCAAAGTTACTGGAATACATTTCTAGTTGGAAAAACAAAATTTGCGTGATAATCAGTTTGTAAAAGTGAAGGGTTCCGTGATAAGTTGAAGAAGTTGAAAACTGATCAAAGTTTTTCAAAACTTACGATAAGTTTAAAAAGTTGAAAATTGTTCTAAGTTTTTCAAAACTTACGATGTTGTGACTGTTTAACAAAGGTAACGACTGTTTCTCTTGAACTTAATTCTAGTGTTTGGTTTAAGTTCTAAACCATCAAAGAATGTAAGTAAGGAGAGTTTCATTGCATTTTTATCGTTGAATACTGGCTTTTAATGTCCTACTAACATATTATGACTTGTTTCATGTGTTGATTAAGTCTATACAGTGTTAGAATTGGAGTTTTTAGAGAATTACAGATTCCTCAACTGACAAAGGCGATTCGTGAACTTCATCATCTTAATGCCCAGTTGGATCTGACAGAGACTGATCAGCAGCAGCATATTGCAAATCTGGAGGCTATACTGGAGGAGTTGTTGAAAGATCGTCCATCTCAGGGGGAGAAATTGTAGAGAAGTCAAAGAAGATGGCCTGAACAGTGAGTTAGCAAGTCAAAGAAAATGGCCCGAATTGTGAGCTGGCAGATCTTTCAAGACAACAATTTACTCAGCTTACTGATCCTCAGGGGGAGTCGATGTTCATAGCCGCTGAAAAGGGAAAAGAAAAGGATTCAGAGGCGACTAAAGTAACTGAAGATAAGGTCTGATCGGAGCATTGTCAGGGTTGGATGAAGATGAAATGATTTTCGTCTTCGAAGATGACTTAGAACATGAGGATCTTGAGGAATAAGTGTTTACTCCAAAAGACATACCTAATTGGAAGTCACTCGATGAAGGTGTTATGAATGAAGATCAGATTGTGATAGATCTAGAGATGCTGAAATCTGCACTAAATGATGAATCAGATTCTGAAGTGTGAAGTGATTGATTTAGCTTGGAAGGACCTTATAAATCTAGGAAGACGATTCTTATGCTGAGGTGTTTGCAAAAACTATCAGAAGGGAGGGTCGTTCTGGAAGATTTAAGAACTTAATCTAAGAGTTGGTAGAAGAGCTGTGGTTCAAATAAGAATAAATCCTCTGACTGGTAGGACATGGACTAAGTTAATCTACAAACCGGCGAGGATAGCAAAACTGGAGAGGCAGTCATGGATAACAAAGAAGAAAAGGTGATTTCGGTATTCATAGAGTAATGAATATCTACTAGAAGCTATCGTCAAGGGGGAGTCTGTTGATACCCCCGATGTGACAATAGCTGTATAGTTTCGGTATTCATAGTCTCTGAATCTGATAGTCTATTACGATCAAAGAACAACAACTAGAAGCTATCATCAAGGGGGAGTCTGTTGGTACATCCGGTGTGATGACAGCAATCTAGTTTTGTTAATGATATCATGATTGTGTATGATGTTTACATTTTCATGGTAAGTTCTAGACTATCATAACAAGTTCTAGAATAAGTTCTAGAATAAGTTCTACAGTAAGTTCTAGATAAGTTCTAGAATAAGTTCTAGAAATAAGTTCTAGAATAAGTTTTAGATTAAGTTCTAGAATAAGTTCTAGAAATAAGTTCTAGAATAAGTTCTAGAAGAAGTTCAAAGACAAGTTCGTGAGGAGCGTCTTCACGAACTTGTCGTCTATATATTGAACTTTTCATTGTGAATTCAGGGATCTTTGACGGCTCAGAGGTTCTGAAACTTTCGCAGAATTAAACATCAAAAGGGATTACGAACTTGCAGAGGTTTTAGGTGTGTTCTTGGAGAGAATCACGTGTCGAGGCGTTCTAGTTTGCATCTATCATCGTGTGTGTCTTCGTGTTCCGTGTGTGTGATCTATCCGTCAAACCGCTAACGAGGATTCCTCACTCGTTGGACAGCATCGCGTCAAGATTGGATCCGTAGGGAGGTGACCTTACAGGGTTAATCTGTTCCATGGTCTCAAGTGCCAAAGAGGCAGCAACCACAAAGGCTTCAGGTTGAACAAATGAACAAGAGTGAGAAGTCTGTTCCCCCTCAGCCACTGAGGCTGATGGGGCAGACTTTGACTTAACTGTTTTAGCCTTCTTGAGGACAGGCTCAGCTTCAGTCGATTCCAGGCCCCGTTTGATCACTTTGGGCCTGGATTTGGATTTTCTATTGGAAGCAGCCACTGGATCCACCCTCACAGCAGAGGGTTCTTCCACCAAACCAAGTAACCTCTTTATTGGTGTAGAGAGAGGAGGTTCATATGGAAGAACTGGAGTGTAGAAAACTTTATTCTCAATGAAAGGGAATGCATCAGTATTTAACAGGGGCTGAGAGTTGTAGAGTTACTCATCACAAACATGTTTGTATACGAGGCTCAGAAACATTGGATATCTGACAGCGGCAGGGCGAGTTTCTTGTATTACCTAGTTCCTCAGATTCACGAAAATCCAACGAGCCATGTTCAAAGTAGTCCCATCCACAAGCTGTAGGACTATGGGGATTTCATCTCTGCTAAGCTGGTCAAATGAACCAACTTTGCTGCTAAAGCACATCACCACTGAGGCAAATAGGAAGCTGTATGTAGGTGATAGATCCCTTCTGAACAGAGTGGCTCCAACTATGGGTTCTGCTACACCGCAGAAGCGTAGCAGATTGCCTATCTGATCATTCTCAGGCTGTGGCAGGTCGTATGTGTCAGCAACAGGGAGATGAAGAACTTCCCTGAGAAGAGCAGTGGTTATCTCAATGGTCTAGTCCCATTAAGGATGGTTCCCTTGATGGTTTTGGTTGATGGGTCATGAGCATAGGTGTACGAAAACTCATACACCATCTCCTGGTACAGGACACCAGGAGATGCAGTCATAGCATAATGCAAGGGGTGAACTTTCAGAAACTCCACCATGTTTTCATAACCTTTACCCACGTAGTTTTTAGGATGGTTAGGTTGGCAATATAGTTAGTGGGTTTCAAACCTGGTGACCGAGGGGTGTTTTTCAACATCATCACCAACGAACACCGGAAGTAGGGGGTTGTTTTGGTGAGCCATTTGAGAGTATTGTATTGAAGGATACTTGACACTTAGTCGATTTAGGGTTCTTCAGATAGTTATGGAAGCAGTAGAGAAGAAGAAGAAAATGAAACAGTGAAATAGGTATTTATAGGATTTGAATGTGAGTGGGTAGGAGAGAGAAAATGTTTGGGCGGTTGATTTGAAATGTTCTTTAATGGAAAACGGAACGGTTTGCCATGTCAGAACGGTTGTCAGACCACTTGAACCTTTTTAGGTACTAACACACGTTAACAAACATTATCCGTAGGTAATTAAGTTAAATAAATACATAAATTAAATAACTTAATTATGAAGAAAGGTAATTAAAACTGATGTTCTAAGCTGTTGTTCAAACCTGTGATGAGCAGGTTCCATCACAAGCTGTTCATTCCTGTGCAACTATATGAGAACAGGTTTCTGTTCAATAGCTGATCAGATTACAAGACAATGTCTTGTATGACAGATTGAGAGAGTGAGCAGGTTGGAGGTTTGTTCAACAGAACAGGTTTGAACTTAAAACTTATTTTTTCAAGCCTCTTATACGTCCAAGCTGTCCAAGTTTTCAGAAATTGGCTAAGTATAGAACATGCAGAGCCTGTTCTGTCTAAGCTGTTCTGCGAAACTTGAGCAGTTTGAGACATACGATCTCTTAGAGCATCAATGACACTTAGTCACTTTTATTTAACATGCCCAGCTTGCTTACATGGTAATTAAACCTGTTTTCATCAAGAGGCTTGGTGAAAATGTCTGCAAGCTGTTCATCTGTGGAAATAAAGCTTACCTCCACATTACCTTTCTGGATGTGATCTCTGATAAAGTGGTGTCTGACTTCTATATGCTTTGTTCTGGAATGAAACACTGGATTGTTGGAGATAGCTATGGCACTTGTATTATCACACAGAATGGGAGTTTTCCTATATACAAGCCCATAGTCTTCAAGCTGATGCTGCATCCATAGAATCTGCCCACAACAGCAATATACTCAGCTTTAGCAGTAGAAGTGGAAACTGAGTTCTGCTTCTTGCTACACCAACTGATCAACTTACCACCAAGGAGTCGACATCCACGTGTTGTGCTTTTCCTGTCTAACCTGCAGCCTGCAAAATCAGAATCTGAATAACCTGTTAGTTCAAGACTTGAGTCTTTAGGATACCAAAGACCCAAACCTGGTGTACCCTTAAGGTATCTGAAGATTCTTTTTATAGCAGCTAGATGTGATTCCTTAGGATCAGCTTGAAACCTAGTACATAAACAGGTAGCAAACATAATATCTGGTCTACTAGCAGTTAAATATAGCAAGCTCCCAATCATGCATCTGTAAGCTATTACTGAAACAGCTTTGCCACTGACATCAGCATCCAATTTTACATTGGTTGCGATTGGGGTTTTGATAGGAGAACTTTGATCAAATTTAAAGTTTTTCAAAAGATCTAAAGTGTAGTTTCTTTGATTGATGAAAATTCCATTTGAGGTTTGTTTAACATGTAATCCTAGAAAGAAAGTAAGTTCACCCATCATAGTCATCTCATATTTTGATTTCATGAGTAGTGAGAAGTTCTTGCAGAACTGCTCATTAGTAGAACCAAATATTATGTCATCCACATAGATTCGAACAAGCATAATATCAGACTTCACGTTCTTTATGAACAATGTGATATCCACTTTACCTCTGAAATAACCATTGCTCATAAGAAAATTGGTTAGAGTGTCATACCAGGCTATAGGGGCTTGTTTTAGACCATAGAGGGCTTTGTCCAACTTATAGACAAAAACCTGGATGATGTTCATTTTCAAAACCTGGAGGCTGCTTGACATACACTTCTTCTTGCAGCTTGCCATTTAAAAATGCACTCTTGACATCCATTTGAAATATCTTCATGCTCTTGTGGGCAGCATAGGCTAGAAACAAACGAATTGCTTCTAACATGGCCACTGGAGCAAATGTTTCATCATAATCAATGCCTTCTTCTTGTCTGTAGCCTTGAGCAACTAGTCTTGCCTTATTTCTAATAACCCATGACCTCGCTTATCCATTTTGTTCCTGAAAACCCATTTGGTGCCAATTATTGTTTTACCTTTAGGACTAGGGACCAACTTCCATACTTTGTCTCTCTCAAACTGATTGAGCTCTTCTTGCATGGCCGTGATCCAATTGTCATCTTTTAGTGCTTCATCCACTTTCATAGGCTCAATTAGAGACACAAAGCTAGAAAACATACAAAAGTTTCCTAAGCTGTCCCATCTTGTTTGTACCCCTTTGTTGACGTCACCAATCATTTGATCATTGGGGTGACACCTGATCCACTTAGGATCATGTCTCAATGAAGATTATCCTGCATCATTTTCATTTCCAACAGGTCTTGTTGAACAGCTTTCAAGATTTTCAGACACACTGTTATCTTGAGTCTGTTCATATGTTGAACATGACTCTCCATTATTGAACACATCAGCAGAAGATCCAGGAAAATCAGCATTGATTGGTTCAGGAGATGGTGTATTAATTATGTCAGTACACTTATTCACACAGGGTGTATCAACATAGTCATCATCATGTCTATTGTCGTTAACAGGTTCCACTCTGGGTGTAGTGAAAGCTTTTAAGTCCTTTTCTTCATTGATGAAATGCATGGGATCATCAAAGCTGAATTCTCCTGAAACTGATTCAGGAACAGCTTTGGTAGAAGCACTCCTAGACTCCTCAAAGGTGACATTGATAGATTCATCTATCACTTTCTTTTGTAGTTGTATACTCTGTAGGCTTTAGAGATAGTAGAATATCCAACAAACACACCTTCATTAGCTTTGGGTTCAAATTTTGCCAGTTGGTCTCTCTGATTCAGAATGAAGCAGGGACATCCAAACATGTGGAAATAACTAATATTTGGCCTGCTCCCTTTGATTAACTCATAGGGAGTCTTGTTAAAACTTTTCACCACTAAGGATCTGTTTTGAGTGAAGCAGGCAGTGTTGATAGCTTCAGCCCAGAAGGATGAAGGTAAACCTGATCACTTTTAAGCTGCTTGACTTGGGCAGAGTTCCACAGGTTTGGGAAACTTATTCCCAAGTTTCTCAGGTTGAGCAATGGCTTTTCTTTTGCACTTACTGGAGATGTGATGGATGTTGCCTATCAACATAATCACTGCTTTTGGTTTTGAAAGATTTACCTTCATTTATAACCAATTTTCCACCATGATTTAAAAACTTATTTTAAATCACAGCAGATTTACTTTCAACATGAGACTTACCCTTGTTGAAAGCAGGCTACTTACCTTCTGAAACCTTTTTCTCAAAATGTTCAGCATCAAAAGGATTAACAGGTCTCTTACCATCAGCTTTAGATCCAGAACCTGTCTTGTTAACAGGTTTAGTGTCCAAAGCTGCAACTTGAACTTGTTTTCCCTTCTTTTGCTTGTGTGAACCAATTGAGCACTTAGCAGACTGATTAGATGGAGAACACATTTCATCATCAGTTTTTAGAGCTTTTTCACCCAAGTTGTCAGTGTTTTGAGGCCTGACAAACCTATTTGTTGAGACTAGCTTACCATTTACTTTCTGAATGAATGTAGTTGGCAGCTCACCAAGAGTGCATAAGTCTTTTTCCAGATTATTTATCTCAACAATTGAAGCTGCTTTGTCAAGATCCCCTCCAAGATCGGCTTGGATTTGAGCAGGAATCTGTTGACTGATACAATGATTGACTTTTTGTGCAGATTGGCACTAAGAGTCAACAATATTTTGAAGCTTGGCATGCTTTGTGTCTGTTTCTCTCTTTTCTTCTAATAAAATGGAATTGATGTGTTTTAATTCATCAAGTTCAGTTTCCAACTTATGGAAGCTGTCCAGTTTACTAGTTTTATTTCAAGATCAGTTTTCAGCTTGGAGATTTCAAACAACAAAAACATTATGCTTCTCAATGGCAGCTTTTAGATCAACAAGAAGATATTCAAACATTTTAACTTTTTCATCAGAACTATAATCCATAAAATTTTGTACCTTATACATCATTGTCGGGTTCCATTTCTCCAAGCTGCTGAGAGCCTCAGCTTCAGCCAGGTCTTGTTTGAAGTTGCTTGTTGATGGGACATCAGTGTTGTCCATCAGACATTTGTTATCTTCTTCATCTGATGATGAATCAGATTCCTCCCAGTCACATGTCTCAACCATGAGTCCCTCTTGCTTGTTGAAAGCCACTGAGTCTTCCAACTTTCTCAGCTTAACCATGGCCATTAGGTACTTAACCATGTAGCCATCATCCTTGTTTTTCTTGAATGGTATGGATGGTGAGCCAACAGCTTTAGACACACAGTCAGCAGCTATATGGCCTGTTTTGCGACATTTAAAACACTCAGTTTTAGTTTTGTCAAATGCCTTCTTTTTGATGGCACCTGACTTCTTTTGCAGCATTTTTCCACCAAACCTCTTCTTATTGAATTTTCTGACAAGCATTGCAATCATTTTCTCATCATTTAATTCAGTAAGATCTTCACAGTCTTCTTCCTCAGACACCTCTTCCATTTCATCATCAGCCCGTTGATTAGCTTGTGTGAACACATCACATATTTGACCAGCAGGTTGTCTCATGCTGGCCACTAAGGCAGCACCTCTTTTGGACATCTCTAAGGCATTTTTTTCTGTTGCCTTGACTGCTCATCATTCAGTAAGGACCCATACAGATTTACTAGGTCCATAACTTTGATGGTGCCTGAGTTCCTTAGGATAATAGAGAAATAATTCCATTCCTCAGGCAGAATTTCCAAAAACTTGTTTAACAGAGTTAGGCTGTCCTTGGTGATCTATTGGGAAATAATCTAAGTATGTCAATCTGTTAGTTAGGATTTCTCAAACTGTTAGTAGTATTTTTGTGTAATTACAAAGTTCGAGCTGCCAGTTCAAGAATCTCGAGCTGCTAGTTCAAAAGTTCAAGCTGCCAGAGTCAATGTTCAAGCTGCTCAACAATCAGATAACAGAAAGTGCTATAAATCAGGAAGTGATAAAGATTTCAAGATTTGAAGATCTTCAGAAGTTATCCACTTCAGAGAAATCACAGTTCGTCAAGGAAACAAATCAGAAGGCTATAAATAGAGATAGACTAGGTCTTTCTCATGTAATCTCAGTGTCTAAGAAATTATATTGTAATTGCATTCTGATCAAGTTTCTAAAGCCTCTAAGGGTGAAAAACCCTAAGAACAGTTTGTATTCTTCGTCTAATCAAACAAAATAGAGGTGATTGTAATCAGAGTTTGGTAATATAAAGGTTTCGATATTAATTGTGTTTATTTGATTATCTATTCTTTATTGTCCTGAAAGTTTTCTTAAAACGATTAAGTGTTATTCCGCAAACTTCTTAATTGGATTTTGATTCAAAACAAGGTTATTGGTTTAACTCTGATTTATTCAAACCAGTTAATCTTAGGTGATTTTGATCTTGACAAGTGGTATCAGAGACACAGGTTCTGTTTTTTTATTTTATTTTATTTTAAGTCAGAAACTTTCATCCTTAAGTATTTAAATCTTATTCTGTAATGGAGTTTGATAGCAACATTAGTGGATCGGGGCAAGGACTTAAAGAGCCTATGCTCAAACCCACTGAGTTCGAGATGTGGAGACTCAGGATTCAACAACACATTCAATTTATTGATTATTCCCTATGGGAAGCTGTTGAAAATCCTCCTGCAGTTGATCCTGAACTAGATGCTGAAGGCAAACCAAATAAAACACGTCCAAAAACTGAGATTGAGAGAAAGGCTAGAATGAATGAAGTCAAAGCTCTCACTATTTTACAAATAGACATTTCTAATGCTTGTCAACATCAGTTTAAAAAATTATATACTGCTCATTCTCAATGGCTTTCTTTAGAGAAAAGATTTGCTGACAATGCTAGCACAAAATGAAACCAAAAGGATCTTTTAAAACAGCAGTATGAAAATTTTTCTGTTGGAAAGAATGAAAACCTTCCTCAAATCTTTGATAGGTTCAATAAGTTGATAGGTGAATTGGAGAGTGCTAAGGTTAGCCTGGATCAAGATGAGGTAAACAGAAAATTCCTCAGATCTCTTGGTGAAGAATTGACAGTATATGATGCACAACGGAGAACAAAGGACACTCTAGATGAAATAGAGTTGGATGATCTCTATAACAGCTTGAGAGTGTTTGAGTCTGAAATTGTAAATAAAAAAAACTCTTTTCTTATAATCAAAACACTGCTCTGTTATCATCTGCATCTAATGATAAATCAAACTACTGCAATTCTTTTACAGGTACTTATGGCAACACTTATGAGGTCTATTATGAGGCATTTGTTGCAAGTGATGGACTTTTTGCTGTAAATTCTGAAGATCTGGAACTAATTAATCCAGATGATCTAGAAGAGATGGAAATAAAGTGGCAACATGCCATGTTCACTATGAGGGCTAAAAGGTTTCTTAAAAGGACTGGCAGAACAAACTTTCAAGCCAGAACAGAAGGCAAGCCAGCATTTGACAAATCAAAGGTTGAGTGTTTCAAGTGTCACAAACTTGGACACTTTGCTAGAGAGTGTAGATCACAAAGTCAGCAGCCACCAAGACCACAACAAACCAGTCAAACACAATCTTCACAGGCTCTTGTTTCTCAAGAAGACAATGTTTTTGACTGGAGTGACCAAACAGAATAGGAGTTTCAGAATCAAGCTCTTATGGCAGAAACTACAACTGTTACTTCCACCGAACTACCATCTGAGGTAAATAATAAACTCTGCTCCCAAGCATGCAAAAATATGGTTAAAAAGTATAGAGATCATAATGAAAGCATGTGTAAAACTCTAGCTAAGATGGAAGAGAAGAGGTATGAGTATATGCCGGCAATAGAGGATCTTGGAAAACAGATGAATGACTATAAGGACAATGAGATTCAGATGGGACATGATAGAACATATCATGAGTGGGAGAAAAAGGAACTAGAAGAGAAAATAAAGACCCTTAATAAGAAAGTAGAAGAGGCTGAACAGAAGGTGATAGAAGCTCAAAAGAAAGTAGAGTCTATAAACATAGATTTGGGTAGCTTCAAGTTGGCCAATCAAAAGCCAGAACACCTAATGGAAGTCCAATTCAAAGATAGGGTAAAATCTCAACTCAATCCCAAGGAAGGAATAGGATATAATGCTACCCCACCTCCCTATAACAATAAATACATTTATCCTATGAGTGAAGTTGCTGATCGGCTTATGAATGAACCAATAGATGAGAAGTGAAAACTATAGATCCTATCCTTGAGGATAAGCCTGAGCTGGAAGAAGAATTGAATACTAATGAAGGCAGTAAAAGTGAGGAAGAAGAGAGTAATTCAAAAACCATGAGTGAACCTATAGTACCTCCTGTTTCTAACCCTATTAGAACCAGCAGCCTGAGGGAAGAAACTAACAGTTTGAAAGGAAAAGAGAAGTTGAGTGAATACAACCATGCTTCACAAGTTTCTGTACCTTCTAACTGTAATGTTGCATCTTCTTCCAAGACAAATAAAAAGGGTAAAAATGTTCCAGTATGCACATGTCAAAAGCATGGTGTCCAAAAGTTTCCTAGACAGCAGCAGGTGAGGGGAAATCAAAGGAACAAGAATCAGTTATGGTCACACAAAACTGGTTCCCCTATCAAAACAATAAAAAGATGTTTTCACTGTGGCAGGAAAAACCATCTGGCCAAGCACTGATTATATAAACCAGTTGTTGAAAGACATATTGTTTTTCAAAAACATGCTGTTTCACAAAAACCAAAAGCTTCAAAGGCCTCAAAACCTATCACCCCAGTTCCAAAGAACACAGTTGACCACAGGTTCATAAAAGTCAACAAAAAGCAGCCAGTACACCAAAAACAAGCTTTAATGAAATCTAAATTGAGCGTGAAATAGGAATGGTGTGTTAAAGGCAAAAACGTAGTTCAAACTGCTAATACAAATGATGGAACTGTTAAGTCAAAAGTTGGAACTGGCAGTGCAAAATCTGAAGTTGCTGGCACTTAACATCCAGTTCCAACTGCTAAGACAAATACTGGAACTGGTAGTGGATCATCTGAGACTGTCAAAGAAAAAGTTGGAAAGAACACCTGGACACCCCATGTCATAACTAAATACTCATCACAGAATCCACTAGTGGATCTCACTAAGTTTAAAAAGACACAAACAGTATTTAGTTATGTTAATGCACAAGGACAATCCAAAACCAACTTGGTTTGGATTTACTCAAGTACTAATTGAGCTTTTTCTTGTGGATAGTAACTGCTCCAGGCACATGTTAGGCAACTCTGAATGCTTGTCAAATTTCAAAAGCTTTGAAAGAGGATAGGTTGCATTTGGTGGAAACTCCGAAGGAGGTAAGGTAACAGGTAAAGGTACTGTCAAAGCAGGTAATATGATATTTAATGGTGTACTGTATGTTGAACAACTGAAGTATAACTTAATAAGTGTGTCTCAAGTGTGTGACAAACAGAATATTGTTTTATTCATACACTCTGAATGCATTGTCCTATCAAAAGATTTTTAAATACCTGGAAATCTTGTATTACTTAGAACACCAAGAAAGGACAATCTCTACTGTTTGGACACAAAAAACTTATCCAAAACAAATACATTAAGCTGTTTAATATCCAAAGCATCATCTAATGAGTCTGCTCTTTGGCACAAAAGGATGTGTCACATGAACTTCAAATCAATGAATGCTTTAGTCAAAAACAATTTGGTAAGAGGATTACCACAGAAAGAGTTCATATGTGATGATCATTGTGTAGCCTGAATCAAAGGCAAGCAACACAAGACTTCTCATAAGGCCAAGGAAGTAAATTCAATATCTTCTACACTTCATCTTCTTCATATGGATCTTTTTGGTCCAACTTCTGTTTTGAGTTTGAATAAAAGAGACTACTGTTTAGTCATTGTTGATGATTTCACCTGGTTTACATGGGTTTATTTTCTTAGGACTAAGGATGACACTACTGAGTTAGTTAAATCCTTTATTCTAAAAATTGAAAACCAATCTAGCTTAAAAGTAAAGGTGTCAGGTCAGACAATGGAACTGAGTTTAAAAATCATATCATAATCAGTTTCTGCGAGTCAAAAGGAATTGGAAAGCAATATAGTGCACCTAGAACACCACAACAAAATGAAGTAGCTGAAAGGAAGAATAGAATATTAATAGAGGCTGCTAGAACCATGCTAGCTGATTCCAAATTGCCAATGACCTTCTGGGCAGAGGCAGTAAATGCAGCCTGTTATGTTCTAAAATAGAGTCCAAGTAGTCCAGTCTCAAGGGAAAACTCCATATAGTTGTTCCATCGTAGGATTCCTCTAGTAGCCTTCCTAAAACCATTTGGCTGTTCATGCACTATCCTGCACACTAAAACTCACTTGGGTAAGTTTGAGAGCAAGGCTGAAGAAGGATTCTTTGTAGGCTACTCCACACAGAGCAAAGCCTATAGAGTTTATAACAGTGTATCTAAAGTCAATGAAGAGAGTGCAAACGTTGAGTTTAATGAAACTACTGCAAATATCAAAGGCACTGGTCCTGATTGGTTATTTAACATAGATTCACTAACAAAATCTCTAAGTTTTAATGAGTATTCTGCAGGAACAGTTGGACATAATAATCAAACTGGTAACACAAATTCTCATGCTGTCAGTGTAAATTCTCATGCTGCCAGCACAAAAGATCAGACTGTTGAAGATTCTGGTAGATGGGATGAGTACACCATTCTACCACTTCTTTCGTGTGATCCACCTGGAGTCATGACTGACCAATTAGACAGAGGTACAAAGTTTGAGTTGCCACTCACAAGTCCTGAAGTGACCGCTCAATCTGATAAGGAATCAGTCTCTACTTCAAAACAACCTATTACTGAAGCAGAATCATCAAGTGCAGAAGGTGATGACACCAATCACCAATCTGGGGAGCTCAATTCCGATAGAAAGTGAACCTACACTCAGAGTTCAAAAATATCACCCTTTGAACCAGATAATGGGAGATCCACGCACACCTGTGCAGACAAGGAATATGATCCACAAGGAATCAACTGCTTCTGATGAAGCAGTTCCTGAGTTCAGTGTAGCTGCCTTTGAACATGCATTCTTTATGACACAACTAGAACCAAAGAAGGCATCTGAGGCTCTGAAGGATCCATCTTTGCCTAAGAAGCAAGGATTGAAGCCATCAGATTGTTCCTAGCTTATGCAAGCTACAAAGGGTTCAAGGTGTATCAAATGGATGTGAAATCTGCATTCTTATATGGTACAATTGATGAAGAGGTATATGTGTGTCAACCTCCTGGGTTTGAAGACTATAAGTTTCCTGACAGAGTTTACAAGTTAGACAAAGATCTCTATGGGCTTCACCAAGCTCCTAGAGCATGGTATGACACTCTGTCTTCCTACCTACTACAGAATGGATTCAAGAGAGGTACTCTAGACAAGACATTGTTCACAAAGTCTATCAAATTAGAGTTCTTCTTCTTCAGATCTATGTTGATGTCATCATCTTTGGATCAACAAATGACATACTTTGCAAGGACTTTGAGACCCTGATGCACAAAAAGTTTCAAATGAGTTCAATGGGAGAACTAACTTTCTTTCTAGGATTGCAAGTTGAGCAGAAGCCCACTAGTCTCTTCATCAGCCAGTCAAAGTATGTGAATGATATTCTGGAGAAGTTTGGATACAAGGACACCAAGGTTGCTAGCACACCAATGGACATTCATAAACATCTTGTGCAGATAAAGAAGGAGCGGATGTGGATATTCATTTGTACGGCTCCTTGATAGGTTCACTGATGTATCTAACATCTTCTAGACCAGATATAATGTTTGATGTTTGTGTTTGTGCTAGGTACCAATGTGCCCCAAAGGACTCACATCTGTTTGCTGTTAAGAGAATCTTTAGATATCTAAAAGGTCCACCAAAATTAGGCCTATGGAATCCTAAGGACTCTCCTCTTGAACTAACAGCATATTCTGACAGTGACTATGGTAGTTGCAACATAGATAGGAAATCAACAACAGGAGGATGTCAATATCTAGGAGCAAGACTAGTCTCTTGGCAGTGCAAAAAGCACTTCATCCACTGAGGCAGAATATGTTGCTGCTGCCAGCTGTTGCTCCCAGGGTATGTGGATTCAAAACCAACTCAGAGACTATGGTATGAACTTTCTATCTACTCCTATTTACATTGACTATTCAAGTGAAATCAGTATTGTACAAAATCCAGTAAAGTTTCCCAAAACCAAGCACATAGATATTAGATTTCATTTTATAAGGGATTGTAATGAAAATAAGTTAATACAAGTTACCAAAATTTATATTGATGATCAGTTAGCAGATGTTTTTACTAAACCTTTTGATGTTGGAAGATTCACCTTTCAGTCATTACTAAGGAAGTTGTACGCGGGACTAGATATTTTCAAATTCCAAACCCTTAAAAGTCCCAATTTCATTCGATTACAACTACCAATTGCAAAATATCTTCCAGAGACCTTCATTCTCTCCCTGTGTGATTTTCAAATCTACGAGCCAAACCCTACTTTTTCTCGAGCATCAATGGAGTTTGTTAAAGATCACAACTGCCTCCCATACACCGTCAAACATGCTGAACTGCAACCCTTCCATGAAATGATGGATTTTCTTTGCCGTTCTTCCATAAACTATTCTCTAACTGTAAATCCCACTATATACGTCTCTCACATAGAGCAATTCTGGAGTAAACCCACTGTGAGTACACAAGAAGGAGTCACTTCTTTTGTATCTACCATTGATGGTCATACCCCACCCTCACAGAAGAGACCATTCGGCAACATTTGCATTTGCAAGATGCTTCAGGTATATCTGATCTATCTCTTACTGCTTTACATGAAAGTCTGTTTTAAATAGGGTATATGGGCCCAACTGATTCATTTACTTTTTACAAAGCAAATTTTGGTCCCAAATGGAAATACTGGTTGGTCTGAATTTTAATCAAATATTGCAACTGCTCTAGTTTGCTTATCCACAGGCTAACAGTTCAACTTTTCAAATATGATTTTTCAAGGGATGTTAAGGCATCATGCCTTAAAGAATGTGAAATTTTTGATGTATCCTCGGTTTTTGACAGAAATAATTGCAAAATCTTGCAATTCTTTAAAACTACATAAAAGGATATATGTTTCCCATAAGCACTCTTTACCATCTGTGAAAAGACTTTTGAAACAAAGTGCCCATTTTCATACTGTAGATGTCTCATTGCCTCAAACAATGCAGACAATCTTCCAAAGAAATAGAGGACAGGATCCTGAGCAGACTCAGCCCCACATTACTGCTTCACCCCCAGGATCTGTAACATCCGGCATTGAACCAGGTTAGAGACAAACGACCTAATTAGTATTTAATGGCCAATTATAACCTAATCAGTGGTCATTAGAAATTAACCAAAGTGATTAACAAGGTTCATGAAGAAATTCAACTCAATTAGAATCAAATTTATCGGTGCGATGAATCGGGAAATTAATTAATCCGATCGATTTACGATATGAGGGATTAATTCTACTAAGTACATAATTAAATTATGATTAGTAACACTAATCAAACACTAATACAATTACTTAACATTAATTATGCAAGACTAAAACAATTCATTAAAACAATGCATCCATAAGTATTTATGAAATTACAAGAAAAGGGAAATACAAGAATACATTTCTAAATACATTTATACACAAAAAAAAATATAAATACATGTATAATACATGTATGGCTGGCCTATAGGCCATGTGTGTATTAGAAGTTGACTTTTAGTTTTTTAATATTACTTTAAACATAATCATTTTGTTTAAAAGTGCACTCTACCTTTTCATCCATGCCTTTCATCATTTGAAAGACCAAACACTTTGCCTATAAATAAGACCTCATTTCTCACTTTTTTTCCACACTTCAAACAACAAAAACCTCTCCTTTTCTTCTCTCAAAACCGGATTTATACACTCACACATCACAAACTTGTGCATTCAAGTGTTCTTCAAGTGTTCTTCAAGAAAATCAAGTGTTTTGGTGCATATCTTGCAAGGATTTCAACTTCTACTCAAAATCATATTCTAAATACTTCAAAGTAAGTAAATACTAACTTATTTCATCATACATTTATGTTTGTATAAGTCTTGCATAATATATATAATCACCTACAACAACAAGTTTCATAAAAACTCAAGTTTATTAGTTTCTAGTTTTTATTTTTAAGTTGTTTCTTTAAATGTGCATATGAATATATGAACACATTATAAACAAGTTAATATTATGAAAACATGTGTTATATATGTGTTATATAACTTTTACAACTTTTATACAAGTAGTCTTTCAATAAACAACAAGAATCATAAGTTGTTTCAAGTTTATAAAACTACGGATTTTCGGCAGAAAATTTATATCGACTTTGAAAAATCATAACTAATTCATAACTCAACGAAATGAGTTGATTCTTGTCTCAAAAGTTAGATCTATGTCTTAACTATATATTAGTTTTGGGAAACCGAAAGTTTGACAGCTCAAAAATGGCCAACATATGGTTTTTAACGAGCTTTTTCACCAACCTAAACATCTCGAAAAATGGCCGTTCTTGATTCTAAAAATCCTTTGTATATAGTAGTTTAATGTCCTAGAAAACCAAAGTCTAAAACATTTTGGAGCTTTGTCAAAAACAGCCTCAAAGTAGGCCGAAAAACCTCCGAAAAAGCTGGAAAATTATATATATATATATATATATATATATATATTATATATACATATATATATATATATATATATATATATATATATATATATATATATATATATATATATATATATATATATATATATATATATATAAACTTGATGTTTTAAGCAAATTTTATTTATAAACTTGTAATGTTGGGTGATTTAAGACATAAAAATTTATAAATATATATATCATCATATATTAGAGATATTAAGTCCTTATTATCATTTAGGACCCGTTTAATCTCGCTCGGTGCATCCTCCGTCACTTTACGCTAAAAAGCACTTTACGCTAGTTTTTACCATCACACGCTCGGTGAGTTCTCATAGCCCCATCAATAGTGTAAGAATCGTCCAACCAACTGTAGGGGCTCTTAGATAAAGGGCCTATCAAACCGAGTT
This sequence comes from Centrapalus pauciflorus, assembly GCA_020465985.1. Lineage (NCBI taxonomy): Eukaryota > Viridiplantae > Streptophyta > Magnoliopsida > Asterales > Asteraceae > Centrapalus > Centrapalus pauciflorus. The sequence goes on from JAANYP010002681.1 coordinate 57,597, forward strand.
CCTCGCTTTGGAGGAGCTCCAGTTTTGTTCATAAAGGAGAAGGATGGAACTTTCGGATGTGCATCAATTACCGAGAAATTAAATAAGCTAAAAGAACCAATACCCACTTCCAAGGATCAATGACTTGTTTGACAAAACTCCAAGAATTAAGCTTCTATTCGAAGATCGACCTAAGGTCTGGTTATCATCAGGTTAGAGTTCACAAGAAGGATATTCTAAAGACAGCTTTTAGATTCCGTTTCGGTCATCATAAATTCCTATTAATGCCGTTTGGATTAACCAGTGTCCCCAATGGTACTCATGGACCTCGTCGGGTGTGCAAACCTTATTTAGACAAATTCGTGATTGTATTCATGAATGACTTTTAATCTACTCACGAAACGAGAAGGAGCACGAGAAACATTTAAGACTGATTCTGGAATTATCGGAGAAAGAACAACTATATGCTAAGCTTTCTAAATTTGACTTTTGGTTTGGAGAGGTGAAATCCCTCGGTCACGTGAACAATAGTAAAGGAATCCAAGTCGACCCGCAAAGATCGAGGCTATCAGGAATTGGTCAAATCTTAGAACCCCCATAGAGATACGACAGTCCTTAAGACTTCCCACTTATTATAAGCAATTTTCTCAAAGATCACCAGAACTCTAACAAAACTGACCCGAAAAGACATTAAGTATGATTGGAGCAAGGATCAGGAGATATCATTTCAGTTATTAAAGCACAAACTGTGCAGCGCGCCTATTTTGTCCATACCTAAGAGGAACGAGAAATTTATAGATTACTATGACACTTCACACAATGGGCTGATGTAGAAAGATAAGTTCATAGCTTATACTTCATGAAAACTTAAGGTTCACGAGGTGAATTACACAACGCATGATCTAGATCTTGGAACAGTAGTCTTTACCCTTAAGACTTGAAGACATTAGTTGTACGGTAAGAAGTGTATTACACTCACGGACCCTAAGAGCCTCCAACACATCTTGAACCAGAAAGAGTCAAATATTAGGTAACATCGTTGATAGAGCTAATAAGTGGTTGCAACAGTGAGATTCGTTGTCACCTGAGGAAAACTAATGTGGTTGCAGACGCTCATAGCCGAAAGAAATAAGTTAAGTCGTTAAGAGTACCAGCCATAGTTATAACCACTCAACCAAACCCTCCTTTCTTAGTTCATGAAGTTATTAAGGAGGAAAATATGAAAAATAAAGCCCTGCACAGAATGGATAAATAGTTTGGAATAAGGGTTAATGGAAATCAATACTTCACGAATGGAGTCTGGTTACCCTGTTTTTGATAGAGTAAGAAAACTGGTTAAAGATGACGGACACAAATCAAGATATGTCGTTCACCCTGGATCCGATAAAATGTATCATAGGGACCTATACGGGTGGCCTATCATGAAGGATGACTTTGCCACATATGTCAAAAAAATTTCTAACATGCTCCAAAGTTAAGACCAACATCAGAAACCATTTGAGTAATATTCAACCACCTAACAAAATCCGCGCGTTCCTACCAATCAAGAAGAACATCAGGATGAATAAGCTAGTCCAAACGTACCTCAAGGAAGTCGTCTCCGGACACGGAGTGCCTATTATAATCATTTTGATATGGATAGCAGATCTACAGCTAAGCTTTTGGCAATTATTATAGCAAACTGTGGATACAAACCTGGAAATGAGTACCACATATCACTCTCAGACCAATGGTCAGAATAATAGAACGATCGAAACCCTAGAACATACATTAAGAGCCTGTGTAATGGATACTCATTTGCCTTAGTGGAATTATCGTACTACAATAGCTATCACTCAAGTATTAAAGCTGCTCCGTTTGAAGCCCTCTATGGGCAAAATTGTCGATCACCGATTTATTGGGAATAAGTGGGAAATGGACAAATCACTGGCGTTAAGATCATTCACGAAACAACCGAAAGGATAGTACAGATACGAAACTGACTAAAAGTTGCCTGCGATTGTAAGAAAGTTATGCAGATGAAAATAGAAAATCCCTTGAGTTCTAATTAGGAGAACGAGTACTAATGAGAGCCTCGCCATGGAAGGGCATGATACGATTTGGGAAACAAGGATAATTAAACCCTCGATACATTGGCAATGCAAAGTCTTAAAGGGAATTGGACTCGTAGCTTATCGTTTAAAGTTACCACCAGAGCTTAGCAGCATGCACAATACCTTCCATGTATCGAATAAGAAGAAGTGTTTGTTAGAGGAGACACTTGTTACCCCTTGGAAGAGATCCAGCTAAATGATAAACTTTGCTTCATCAAAGAGCCGGTTGAAATCATGGACCGTAAGGTCAAAGGATTGAAGCACAGTTTTAAGCAACGATACTCTCATCTACTCATAAGTAACAATACCCCTGAGGAAACAGGATAAAATTTCGGGACGAAATTCCCTTAACAGAGGGAGACTGTAACATCCGGCATTGAACCAGGTTAGCAACAACGACCTAATTAGTATTTAATGGCCAATTATAACCTAATCAGTGGTCATTAGAAATTAACCAAAGTGATTAACAAGGTTCATGAAGAAATTCAACTCAATTAGAATCAAATTCATCGGTGCGATGAATCGGGAAATTCAACATTTTGGAGCTTGGTCAAAAACAGCCTCAAAGTAGGCCGAAAAACCTCCGAAAAAGCTGGAAAATTATATATATAAATATATATATAAACTTGACTTTTAAAGCAAATTTTATTTATAAACTTGTAATGTTGGGTGATTTAAGACATAAAAATCTATTAATATATATATCATCATATATTAGAGATATTAAGTCCTTATTATCATTTAGGACCCGTTTAATCTCGCTCGGTGCATCCTCTGTCACTTTACGCTAAAAAGCACTTTACGCTAGTTTTTACCATCACACGCTCGGTGAGTTCTCATAGCCCCTATTTTCACACAGTTATGTTTTGGGGATGAAATACATGCTTCGTTTTTATATGGACACGGAAATATCTTCATTTCTATTAGTATTACACATGTGGTTCCATTAGCCCTAATATCATGAACCGTTAATTGCATTTATTTGTAAGCGCGAATATATTGTGGATAGATCTATTGGGAGTCATGTCCCCCACTCGGGTTAGTTGGATTGGCTAACAGCGGGTGCATATATATTCAACAAACGGTATTACGTATGGGAATACTGCATAGGGCAAACTCAATTTAAATTAAGCTTTGGTTGCATGATGGTTTATATGTAATACATAACAAGGAATTTATGATTTTATAAATTCAATCTCTATTATTGTTGTCCATACAAGTCAGATTTACGTGTAAACCTATGAGCTCACCAACAATTTTTGTTGACGTATTTTAGCGTGTATTTTCAGGAAATTAAGGCAAGCATGCCTTCGGACGTATTTTCTTTCAAGCTTCCGCATCCATGGAGTCGCATGCATATTCAAATTAACGGAGATTTAGCTTCATTATTTTGGATATTTTAATTATGTAATTAAATCTTTGTATTTTTGCGAACTCCGTTACTCATATCAGACTATGTAAAACATTGCTATGCTTTAAAGCTTTAACGATGTATTTGAAAAACGTCCATATAGTGGTCGTTCATTATGATTATGGTTACGCTTCCGCGACGTCGCGCTTCGTTGCCAACCGGGGTAACGGGGTGTGACAGGATCCCAACCCACTCCTCATGATACAAATATTCCATCTGATCCTTCTACCACACGTACCTCCCCAGCCCCATCACAAAAAATTTACACCAAAAAGAAACAAAGGGCTGCAGGTGCTCCTTCCTCCTCAGTCCAATTCCCAGAGCCAAATATTTCTATGCAAGAGGATACTCTTGCATAACATATCGAAAGGGCACCCACTGAGGACACTGCCACCCTCAATATGGAGGTGAACATCCCTTCTAAGGATGTTCATATGGGTTTTGTGGCTAGAACTACTGATGTCCCTGCACAAGGGGCTCAAGACAGTTCCAACATCCCTAAGACCACTCCTATGGCAACAGGGGGTGTGCAAGCACCGTCTGGAAGTCCCCAGTACCAAGAACAAAGGGGCCCAGATGCTTGTAATACATCTGTTATTGGTGCGAGTGATAGATCTCAAATCCCTTTATCATTTGCAGATCTTGAGGCTAGTCTGCAACTCATGGCTTTGACGGATCCACAACTGAAACCTGTTGTAGCTATTTTGGAACATTATAAGTCTACTATTGCTGCACAGGGATCACAAATCATTTCTCTGCAACAACTCTCAGTAGTCCAATAGCAAAAGCTTGCCCAATTTCAGCTAGGGTTGAAGCTATATGGAAACAAGATTGTTTAACTTGAAAGTTAGCTTCAAACCCTATTGGCAATGGTTTTTAGTCCTTCTGATCAAACCAATGCATCCAAAAAGGGGGAGAATTAGGAGATCCCACTCTCAGTCCAAACAGCTTCAAGTTCACTTTTGGTAGTTTCAGCTTCTAGGCTAACAGTCCCAACAGTTTCATAAACTGTTAGTCCAGAAGCTCAAGATGCTTTTCTTAAAAAGCCAGGAGAAGTGTCTATTAGAGAAAGAACTAAAGAACCATCCTCAACAGTCCAAGGAACAACAGCAATTCAACCAGCAGCCTCAAATAAAGGAAAGGGTATTTTGATTGAGACACCGAAGATCAAATTTGTTTCAAAGGAAGCCCAAGTTGCTGGTGATGCTGAATTGGCCAGAAAATTAACAGAAGAACAAGACCAAATCCTTGATCAGCAAGCCCAAGCCTCTATGGGGGATGATGAAACCCTTGGAGACTACTTACGTGGATTTGTGGTCAAAGAAGGACAGAAGAAGAGAAAAAGGCCAACAGGGCCTTCAAAGGTTGAACATAGAAGATTTTTGATTAGCTATTCTACAAGTGCTGGTGTTTTAAAAGTAATTGCACAATCATGGCCCACAGAGAATCTTCAGGCCCTGTACGACAGAGAAATGGCAAAAGAAAAGGTCTCCAAACAAATCCAAGATCCTCCTCAAACTATTGTTGTACCCCAACCAAAAGTTATTCATCAGGCAAAGTTTGATCAAGTCAAAAGAGTTATGTTTGATCAACAATTACAGAAGTCAATGGAAATAGAAAAGGCCCTTGATCAACATGACTTCTCCAAACCTCCAATTACTTACTATTATGCCTAATCAATGGACAATATTGATCTGGTATATCATTTTGTAGTTAAAAGAGAAGCTGGTCCAGAAGAGGAGTATAAGAGCTTGATTCAAACAGTTCAGAAGATGACTAGAGAAGAGCTAACCCAGATGCACAATATTGGGAAGGCTAGCCACTCTAGGTCACCAATAGTATGGGTTCAGAATAACATAAAAGATCTTCGAAGCATGATTGATCCAGAATCCACAAGAATGGATATAGAAGCTGCCAAGGAAGTGAAGAGTGTACAAATTGATCTATATGAAAAATCCAAGACATATAGACTCAAACTTGCAGACAGATCCAGCAGATTCTATAGTTTTGAATTTCTTGATTAACCAAGAGAATGGCTACAACAGATGAGCTCAATGAAGACATAATGTAATAGAGAAGAGCTTAAAAGAGACTTCATAAAAGCTATAAGGCAGACGCTTTCGCAGTTGTAATATCTAAGTTTTTGGATGCCTTAGTTTGTTTACAACAGTCTTACATTGTATATATTTCCTTATGAGTAAAGAAACTTAAAGTCTTTGTTAAGAATTTAAGTTAGGGGGAGACTATTGGGAAATAATCTAAGTATGTCAAGCTGTTAGTTAGGATTTCTCAAATTGGTAGTATTATTTCTGTGTAATTACAAAGTTCGAGCTGCTAGTTCAAGAACTCGAGCTGCTAGTTCAAAAGTTCAAGCTGCCAGAGTCAAAGTTCAAGCTGCTCAACAATCAGATAACAGAAAGTGCTATAAATCAGGAAGTGATAAACATTTCAAGATTTGAAGATCTTCAGAAGATATCCACTTCAGAGAAATCACAGTTCGTCAATGAAACAAATCAGAAGGCTATAAATAGAGATAGACTAGGTCTTTTTCATGTAATCTTAGTGTCTAAGAATTTATATTGTAATTGCATTCTGATTAAGTTTCTAAAGCCTTTAAGGTTGAAAAACTCTAAGAACAGTTTGTGTTCTTCGTCTAATCAAACAGATTAGAGGTGATTGTAATCAGAGTTTGGTAATATAAAGGTTTCGATATTAATTGTGTTTATTTGATTATCTATTCTTTATTGTGCTGAAAGTTTTCTTAAAACGATTAAGTGTTATTCCGCAAACTTCTTAATTGGATTTTGATTCAAAACAAGGTAATTGGTTTAACTCTGATTTATCCAAACCAGTTAATCTTAGGTGATTTTGATCTTAACATGATCCCAACAGCTTTGAGATCATTAATTAGAGCAGTCAATCTGGTATAGGTTTCAGTGAGAGACTCCTTTGGCTTTGCAAAGAAGAGTTCATACTGTATAACAAGATTGTTGAACCTGTTATCCAGTGTGATAGTGGGACCATCATAGACGGTACACAATGTATCCCACGTCTCTTTTACATTCTTCATTTTCTCAACCTGTATGAACACATCGTTAGGAAGAGAAATAACCAGGTTGTTCCTGGCCTTTGCATCAAGAGCAACCAGCCGTTTGTCTTCATCAGACCATTGAGCTTTTGCCTTTTCAATGGTTCTGATCTCTGGAATAGCTCCTTCAGCAGCAGGAGTGATAGTAGTAACAGAGGTTGGCACATACGGACCTTCCAATACTATCTCTAGCAGTTGTACATCCAGATTCTCTAAGTAGACCCTCATTCTTCTCTTCCATTACTATCTCTAGCCATTGAACCATTGTCATAGTAGGAGGAAGAACTGGCAGCACTGTTGTCAACCGGAAAATAGGGAGAATGAGAGATCTAGAGGTAACACACACTCTATCTGCTCTGATACCAGTTGTAGGTCCCAAAAGGTTTCCCTAGTATGTGCTTCAAAGCTGAAGAGGGGGGGGGGGGTGAATACAGCAAATTAAAACTCAACACACTTTTCTCAATGTTTGTGTATATTATCAACAAGTGTTAATTACAAACAAGCTTGAACTGCAGAATGGTTCAAGCTGAGATGACAGATACAACAGATGTTTAACTAATCTAAGACACACTCATACTAGGTACAATGAATACACTCACTAAGATGAACTCACTGTTTACAAGACACAGATGGACAGCTTGAATAAGAACAGCTTGGACACACGTAATGTTTTATTCAAGCAGACTTGCATCCATGAAAAACACACTTCTATGCACGATCTGAATTTCTCACTCTTGGTTATCTCACATTCCTTAGAAGCTTCCTTTTTTACTCTCACTGAGAATCTCAGTGAAGCTTCCTCATTGGACAAGGAGATAGTGGGATGTCTTTCCAAAAAGACAAAACAACTTTTCTGCACATTCTGATAAAGCAGACTTGTCTATACACGGCAGAATCTTTGTCTTTTTATTTTTGTCTCTGTTGTAGAAGACTTTAACCAAAAGAGGAATGTCAACTTTAAACCTTTCATCTTCTGCTAAGGCCATTTTGATATAAGAAATGGTCTGTCACCCATTTCAAATATCCACTTTGTCGTCATGTAACAGAGCAGCGTAGGCAGACTTTTGCAGCTTCTGTTGTAACATCCAAAGAATTTAAAATGATGTAATTGAGGTTAATTAGTATAAATTTTTGAATTTAATATAATTATGTTGGATTATGTATTGGGATTAATTATAAGAGTTGGTTGTTTATTCAGAATTTCATAATTTCCAATTTATAAAGTTAATATAATTATTATTAAGTGGTTGAAAGGATAAAATAAAGATTTAGTCTTTATTTAATGGAAATTAAGAACGTGGTTGCTATTTTAAGGAATTTAGAAATTTTTAAATTTCGAAGTATACTTTATTTAGAATGATGATTATAAATTATAATGATGATTAAATGAAGATGGAAATCTTTATTTAAAGAAAGTTAGATAAGTTGAGGGATTAAATTGTCAAAAGTTGAAGTTGGTGAATAAAAAGACTTAAGCCTTTCATATTTGCACATTCATCTCTCTCTACTTTCTCTCTCAAAAGAAAGAAAACTCACGGTTCTTCCATTTCCAAATCAAGAATCAAAGAAAACATCAAATTGGAGGCTGAAAATTTGGATTCAAGTTGCATTGGAGAAGCTATAATCACTACAACGAACGATTCGAGGTAAAATTTACTCAAAATCTCGATATTTAAGGATTTAGAAATTGGTTTCTATGAAAATCGAATTTGATATTGAGGATTCAAAAGTTCATGCATGTCTAATATTTTTTGATGGGTTTGTATAAATCAAGTGTTATAGAAGATGTGTACAAAATTTTAGGTTCTAATTCAAGTTATAAATATGATTTTTGGAGATTTATAGTAAGTGTTCTGCGTGTTTTTGCATGGTACCGAAACCACAAGTAGGGGTAACGAAACCTTAAGGTTTCGGTATTAACCCCCCCCCCCCCCCTACCGAAACATATATACCGAAACTCTCATGATGCTGAAACTCCTGGACTACCAAAACGTTGTACATAATACCGAAACTACATATATGTACCGAAACCTTTTTGAGGTTTCGGTATTGGTGATTTATGCTGAAACCATGCTAGTAAAACCCTATATACCGAAACCCACACATGTACTAAAACCAATGTATAGATACCGAAACCATATTGGTTTCGGTAATTTACCGAGACTCCCACACCACCTACTGAAACCTTTAATATATATACTGAAACATTGATTCTGAGACCCAAGTGAACCGAGACTATGTATGGGAAGGTACCGAAACCTTTTAAGGTTTCGGTATTTCATTCTTTTCAAAAGCATATATATATATATATATATATATATATATCTGTGTGTGTGTGTGTGTGTGTAAAGGTACACATAAAATCATCTGGGGTTGGGGTTTGATCGGTGAAAATAAAATGGAACCAGTTGGACATTCTTTAAAATCAATTATATAAAATGATAAATTCTGGACAATTTGGCAATCCCAGAAATTGGAGATTTAAGGTATAATTTCGGATTATAATTTCGAAGGATTAACGTATTAATTTGAGAAACTTGATGAGACTCATTATTAAACAAGAGATTGATGGTATTAATAAAGGGTTAATTGGGAATGATAAAACCATCAAGTAAGAGGATTTAAAATATGAGTTTTGGATGACGGTTACGACTGTTGTAGCACTTTAATATTGATTAAATCATGATGGAAATTGTTATCGAACATGTGTATAATATGTTTTACTTATGGAAATGTAACAGGTCCCTTGTGGTGTTGTTTAACCCACAGTGGGGTACTTTGTGAGTCCGGTTGAAATCCCGAAGAGAAATAAGATAACTTGAAGTTAACTAACGCACCCACTGTGAGTACCTTTGATTTTAACATGTCTGCATCTGCTTTATGTTTGCTTTGCCTGCTGAGGCATGTTGTTTCATTTTCTTTTGGCACTCTACTAACTTGCGTATATATTGATGCACATTCATACTTCTTGCATGTCCGTTCATTTGTTGTGAATCCTTTCGATGGACTGGCGGGTCGCATCTGTACTCTGATGTTACTGTGCTATATGACCAAGAGTTGACACCTCTGTGGTCAGGATAGGTAGTAGGTCATCCCCGATGTTATGTCTGCCTCAGATGATTGGTTTTTCTTATGCCGAGCGTCATCTCGAAGGAGTTGCGGCTCGGGTTTGCGTACTTTGTGTACGTGTGGGGTATACGGTATATGTTACCGGTGTTACTCCTGGGGGCATCATAAGGATTTGTAGAATGTGTAAAATCATTGGTATTCACTAAGCATTCGTTTACCCCTCAGTTGTTGACTTTTTACAGGAAAAGGGAAATCCGCAGCTGGACCTTCTAGTTAGGTCGTTTGTGAAGTTTTTGGAAGATTTGTAACTACTCAATCGGTAATTGTGCCATGGGACAATGTTGTAATATAATCTGGATGTTGTAATAATAAATTGTGAATGTAAACTTAGACATGTAACCTTGTAGCACCGTAGGGTGTTTATCACAGTTGTATTATTTTTATATAATGTATTTTAATGCTTCCGCACTTTAATTAAGTATTCATATCATTATGTAATTGTATGTTGATGATTAATCCTGGGTGATATGTAATTGTGGTTAAAGTGGCAAGGGTGTCACATCTGTTTTCCACTTTGTCTTCGATTTTGTAACTGATCTTGTAGTCCAAAACAATACATGATGACTTGGAAACATATTCCATAAAGTGTTTAGCCTGTTCACAAAGAACAGGTTCTGTTCACAAAGAACAAAACACTTGGTATTTATCCAAGCTGCTCAACAAGATAGAGCAGCGTAGACAGTTTATGTCCAGCCTGTTCAACAAAATAGAACAGCTTGGACAATCTGCGTTAGTTGCAAAAAATGCAACAGGGTAAACAGCTTTGACTAATATTGCAAATCACTTATCAGGTTTCAATAAGGCATTAACAGGCCTTAAATTATACCTTCAAGTGCATCAACCAGGTTTGATTAAAAATCTCCCCCTAAGATGTAGGACAGGTTTGACTGAGGCATTTTTGTGCCTAACAGAAACCAAAGGGTGAAGAACACATGACCGATGACAAGGACAAAGGATGTTTCAACAGTGGAAAGCAGGGCCACTTTGCGCGCGAATGTCGTCTTCCGAAGAAGAACAATTAGAATTACTACAAGACGATGTATAATCTCGCTAAGCAAAGAAATGTCAAACGTGCTCTGTTTGCCTAGAAGAATACTGGCTAGATGAAACTAATGATGAAGAAGACGATGCTGCAGATCCCACGTGTTTCATTTCAGAGAAGAGAAATTCGTTGAACCAAAAGAAATTGCACCCAACCTGACCTTGCCAAAACCTCGTGAAGACATACCATGCTTTGTTCTAGAACAATAGGCTTATAATTTAGAACAAATATTGGAAACTAAATCATGATCTTTTAAGCAAGACTAGATTGATTTTTTAAATGATATATCAGATCTAGAAGCTGAAATTACTTGACTTAACTCCTCTTTAGCTGACACCTCACAACAAACTGATAAAATCCATGCCCTTGAGTTAGCCTTAAAGGAAACAAAAGAATTGTTTGATTGACATAAACACTTTCTTAAGAAAAGAAAATGATTTTAATCAGGCATGAAGACTTTTTTCTATTAAGGAACAATATTTTAAACTTGATGTTAAACTATTTGACAAGGAACGAGATCAGCTTCTAGCCACCATTAATGGGCTGGAATCTCAACTTGTTTCTAATCAAAACTATTTAAATCAACAAGTTTCAGTGATCAACAATTCCACGATTGAAAATTAATCTGAAGCCAATGACTCATACTCTGAACTGCGAAAGAAACATATTTTGGAAATATAGACAGCCAAAGCCCCGATGAACGATCCTATTACTGAACACCATGGAGATGTGTGAAGACCACCCCTTGCGGGGCGGTAGTCACGAGTCTAGGTCCCACATCATGCAATACGATATCAACCATAACTAAGATAGAGTAATTAAGTGCGAAATATTGAATTACAGTACAAACATATTAGGATTTAAGTTTAATACATATTACCGATTTTAAATTAAACTTATAAAGGGCACAAGTCTAATCTAATTCATATCATCATATATTCAAAATAAATCTACCCAGATCACCATATTTTCATCATCCAATTAGTACCAAAAAGGGTTGCTGAGTAGAGGTCTATGGAACTTCTGTCTTGATCTTTTTATGACCTAAGTACTAGGTCCTGCAGGTGACTTTCCTTTATCTTTTCCTGTAAAAATGTTAAGTAGCAACCGTAAGCAATGCTTATTGAGTAAATAGATTTTCAAATCAACATGCAATGTCAAGCGGATCATCATAAGTCTAGCGTGATATGTCTTGGTTGCCGCTTCAGCCCTCATGATTGAGACATAGAAGTCATAGAGTCGGATGATGCTCAAGCCACGCTCACGCTTAAATCGTGGGGATCAGCCACATACTGGGCTAGCTACCAGTAAATCAACGTGGCGGAACATCGGAGGTCATTACCAAGTTCAATAGAACAAGTGAAATAGCCAGGTCTAGAACAATAGGCCAATCAGTGCTAATCATGCTGAATCAATATGTCAAGTATATACAATGATGAAGCATACGTAATCAAGTCATGATAGCAATAATCTCAAAGCAATGTCGGAAATATACTGTGATTGCAATATCATATGAAGTGATAAGTCAAATAGCTATCATGATCGATTGGGCAACACCCAACCATGGTGTGCACAGGTCACAATCCAGCTGATAATATGAATGTCAAATTAATCTAGCATCAACAATATGTCTCAACCGGAAATGCAAGCATGTTAAATCTGAATATCTATAACTCACAGATCTGGGTCTTTGTCAAACAGATGTAAAATCTGCCACCTGAGTTATCTCAGGATTTTATCTCAATCTGTTCTCTATCAAATCAAATCTTTGACCCACATTATAAATCTTTAAATCTTTGTTTAGAATTTCACTAAACCTGTCCAGAATTATCATATCAAATCATATTAATATCATCGTCTTTTATCTTCAAAATCTTTATTTTATCTGATCTGATAACTTGTTCGTTCATAAATCATTCTTTGTTTTATTAATATTCTCAAAAGGTCGGTACATATATATATTAATATACAAAATCATTTTGCTAATTATCTTGTTAATTTTATGCGTTTTCCAAGTGTTTTATTCAATATATTCGAATTTAAGGAGTGGGTTTCGAATTTATATAATTAAATTCGAATATATTAATAAATTGAAAGCTTTAAATTGAATATGAGAATAAATTCGAAGCCAATCTTGATTATAAACCATAAGAACAAAATTCTAGATTTCCATACTTTGACTTTGACATATTCAAAATCCATGGCTTCAATTAAAGGATTAAAATCGAATGTGTTAAATTCGAAATTTCATTCGAATTTAATGTTAAAAATCGAATGGATAAATAAATTCAATTGTTAGGTGCTAAATTCGAGATTTCAATTTCAATATATATGTATTTGTCAAATTCGAGGACCACAATTCGAATTTGATGTCCAACACCTACAATTCGAATTTGTTGTCCAACACTACAATTCGAATTTAATGATTAATTTCGAATATATTTTCGAATTTAACTCAATTTCGAGTTTGTTCTATGTATTTTCGAATTTGTTCTTGGCATCTCGAATTTGTTCATATTTACAGCTTTAAATCATACATTTCTAGGCCTAAAATCACGAATATGCTACGTAATAAACCTAAGTTCGATTATATTACACATGTTCTATTTAAAACTCAAGTTAAATAGCTTTAATCTCATGAAAATTGATAAATTCGAATTTCTTATTTTCAAAACCGAAAATAATAAAGCTTTAAAAATGTCGATTCTTACCTCAAATTCGTATGAAATCACGTAGGAGATAGCAGATTCGGATTGAACTCTTCGAGATCTTTTCAATGACGTACAAAACTCGATAATCGGACGGTCGGTTTGGGAGATAATTTAGAGAGAAGGTAGAGAGAGGGTAGAGAGAGAAAGTTAGAGAGAGAGTAGAGAGAGAGAGTCTGATTTTTTGGAAATGAATAAAAATAATCTTAATTACGTTTATATACTTCATCTAATTATATTTGCTACTTAACCCACTTTTATTTTTGTATCTTATATCTCTTTTATTTAATTATCTTTAATAATTATTAAATTATAACTTTAAATATTTATATAATTTAATTAAATATCTCATAAATTAATTAAATTATAATTCAAATAATGTAATAATATTACATTATTGGTTCGAAAATCAGATAATTAAGTTTAGATAAAACTAGGTTGTTACAAGATGCTTCCAAAATTGTTGTCGATAATTCTACTTGTTTTTGAAAAAAGATCAAGAAGAATCCTCAGAAACAAGCACAAAACGATAATTAATTATAATCTGCTAAAACTAACGAAAGTGTGCATTTCATTTCAGATTACTGAGTAAAACCGAAAGGCACGACACAAAAGATGACATCTATATTAAAAGTTAAGGAGCACTTAATGTTATTTCTAATTCGTTTGTTTCCAACGTAATCAAAGACAAAACTGTGGTTGATTTAAATTATAGTACTTCTTTGAATAAATGTGATGTTTTGAAAGATGTTAATGTTAAGAAAATTCTTTTCAGCAGTTGTTTAATCTGTCTAAATCACCACTTGGTTTGTCTATGCCTACATTGTTGAACTATGCTCCTGTACTCAAACATAAATGTCGCCACGAACCTAAACAAAAGGTTAAAAAGGAATCTAACAAGCCTGTTAAAATATAAGTCTATATGGATTCCTAAGTCTTGTCTTCCTACAAATAAAGACATTAAGTGAACTTTCTTTGCGATCAATGACGATTCAGTTCTTAAGAACCGTCCCGTAAAAGCTAATCAATCTGGACCCAAAAATCATAAAGTTTGAGTACCAAAGGTCACTTAATTGTCTTTCAAGAATGGTTTCTAATCACCTTGGATTAGGGCCCGTACTTCACTCAGACGGATTCTAAACAATCAGTTTCGGACCCGGTCTTCAATTGCAACACACAATGATCGGATTTTTGCTTCCAGGCAAACCGTGTGTGGATATTAGGCTCTGGATGCTCATGGCACATGACTGAAAGGAAAGATCTTCTCTCCAACTTCACAACATGTGATGGTGGTTCTGTGAAATTCGGCAACAACGGGGTTGCTCAAATTCGTGGTTTTGGAGATCTTGAAATGGGCAATCTCAAAATCACTCAAGTCTCTTACATCCAAGGTCTTGGTCACAACCTATTCAGGATTGTCCAACTGTGTGATAAAGGACTTGAAGTATCGTTCAAAGCCACGTGATGCAGCATCCGATCTCCAACGGGAAAAGAAATTCCAGCTAGAACTCGTCGCTCAAATCTATTGTAACATCCTCGGATTTAATTTATTGTAATTGGGATAATTAGATGAATTTTTGTATTAAGTTAAATTATTAAAAATGTTTATGAATCTGGATATTTGGAAGTTGATTGTCATTTTTAGAAATTAAGAAGTTTGAGAATTTTAAATTTAGTTATTAAGTATAATTGTTTAAAAAGTTAGTGACGATGAAAATTTTGATGAAAATCAGTATTTAATGGAACCGGATAAGTTGAGGGGCTAAATGTGCGAATAGCCGATACTTGAGGAATAAAAAGACTCTTGGTCTTTATCTGGGTTCATTTTCACCATTTGAACTCCTAGAATTCTCTCAATCTCTCTCCAGATTCTACTGAACTTCGAATTTGTGGTAAGAAATTTGTGGATTACATCTGGAAATTTACAAGGAATCAAAGGAATTAAGGTATGAAATTATAATTTCAAGTTTGAGGATTCATTTTGAGAATAAGATGCATAAAAATTCGGATTTTAAATCTGAAAAATTTGTAATGCATGTTTGTTATATCAGTTGGAAATTAATAGTTGAACATCCTTGAAGGTCCAGAAACAAGAATCGTTGGTTAATTCGTCCTAAAAGGTTAGAAATCTTAACTTTTATGAAGTTTGGTGTTCTTGAAGTTTTTGCTCATTTTTGGGTCCAATCTGGACGAAATTGGATGTAAATGATGTGGAAAATTATGCAGAAACACTCAATATATGTTAGCATAACATTATTAAGGATTGCATGTTGCTAGAATTGAGTTTTTAGAAATTTTAGTGCAAAACCCGTAGCTGCGACCTTCAAACCTGCATGTGAACTCGGCGAGTTCATGGTGGAACTCGGCGAGTTCCCAAGAACAACTTGAACAAATCTTCAAAAATGCATAAGTGTCTGATCCGAATTCGGTTGGGACCCGAATTCGGATGAGACCCGAAATTGGATAGGACCGAAATCATATAAAGAACCGAACTCGGATGGACCCGAATTCGGATGGGTCAACCCAATCCGGATGGGTTCGAAATTCAGTCAAGGGTCCGAAATTCGGACAGGAACTCGGGGAGTTCTTTGCATTTTTTGGGTAATTCGGATGGGTTTAAAAGGACCCGAATTGATGGTCAAATAATCACGCTTTTGGTATACCTTTTGTATCATATTAAGGTATATAATGAAGGGTTATTTGGGATTGATAACACTATAAATGACGAGATTTAAATGTGAGTTTCGGATGACGGTTCCGAATGCTGTAACACTTTCATTTGTACAAATTGATGCTAATTTGTTAAAGAACATATAATGATGATATGTTTTATATATGAAAATGTAACAGGTCCCTTGTGGTGTTGTTTAACCCACAGTGGGGTACTTTTGAGTCCAGTTGAAAGCCCGAAGAGAAATAAGATAAATTGAAGTTAACTAACGCACCCACTGTGAGTACCTTTGATTTTAACATGTCTGCATCTGTTTTATGTTTGCTTTGCCTGCTGAGGCATGTTGTTTCATATTCGTTTGGCACTCTACTAACTTGTGTATATATGTTGATGCACATTCATACTTGTTGCATGTCCGTTCGTTTGTTGTGCATCCTTCTGATGAACCTGCGTGGTCGCATCTGTACTCTGAGGTTACTGTGCTATATGACCCAGAGTTTGATACCTCTGTGGTCAGGATAGATAGTAAGTCATCCCCGATGTAATGTCTGCCTCAGATGGTTGGTTTTCTTATGCCGAGTGTCAGCTCGAAAGAGCTGCGGCTCGGGTTTGCGTACCTTGGGTACGTGTGGAGTATATGTGTTACCGCGGTTACTCTGGGTGGCATCATAAAGATTTGTAGAATGTGTAAAATCATGTGGTATTCACTAAGCAATTCGCTTACACCCTCAGTTGTTACATTTTTACTGGAAAAGGGAAATCGGCGGCGGGACCATCTAGCTAAGTTGTTTGTTGAAGTCTTTGAAGATATCAACTGTCTATCTTGGTAACAGAATTATGGAATGATGTTGTAATAAATTTGGGATGATTGTAAAATACTTTTGAGTATGTAGACCTAGACATGTAACCTTTGTAGCACCGTAGGTTGTTTGACTCAGTTGTATTACTTTATTTGGTACTTTAATGCTTCCGCACTTTAATTAAGCTTTCAGATCATTATGATAATTGTATGTTGGTGATTAATCCTGGGTGTTATGTAATTGTAGTTAAATGTGGCAAGGGTGTCACATGGTATGGTATCAGAGCAGTAGTTTGAGATTCAAGTGTCCGTGAGGTCTTGGTCTCAAACATTAAGTGATGATTGGTAGTGATTTTAAGTACTGATCTGAACTAAGATAGGTTTACGATCTAGTAATTATAGGAAATTGACTTTCATACGGGACAATTGGGTGGTGTCTTTAAATTAATGACATGTTACTAAATAAGTTATGTATTTTATATTTCAGAACATGTCTGGAGGAGGAATGACACCAGAAGAAACAAGGGAAATGATGCTAGCCTTGATGGCTGAGCAAAATCAGATGATTCAGGACCAGTTTCGGGCTCGAGATGAGGCCAAAGCTAAGCGAAGGGAAGAAAAGAGGAAGAATAAGGAAAGAGAGGGGGGAAACAATGACGAGCAAGATGACAACACTGGGTCATCTAACAAGCCCAGAGGTTGTCGGTTTAAAGATTTCAAGGGAAATGTAGCAGTTGAATTTAATGGACTGGGTGATGCTGTTACCGCTCTGGAATGGATAACAGCCACAGAACGGACATTCCGAATCAGCGATTGTGCTGAGAAGGACATGGTCCAGTTCGCTACTGCTATGTTCACCAAAGACGCAATAATGTGGTGGAACTCTATGGTGAATGCTTTAACATTGGAGAAAGTTTCTACGATGAAATGGGCTGAGTTCACCAAAGTCTTTACTCAGCAATATTGCCCGGCTGATGAGCGCCAAAGACTAGAAGCTAAGTTTATGACATTGATTCAGGGGACTAAGTCTGTGTCCCAATATGCGGTAGAGTTCACGAGGCTAAGTTTATTCGCGCCTTATCAGGTGGATACCGAGGAAAGAAAAGTGACCAGATTTGAGGCTGGTCTTGATCTGGAAATCCGAAGAGTGATGAGCAATGTACGCTACCCCACATTTGCTGGTCTATTGGAAGCCGCCAGAAATGTGGAACAGATTCTGATTATGTCGGGGTATGCAATGGGGTCTGCTGCTGCTTCAACTAACCCAACTCAACCTTCACCACCGAACGTCAACGCGAAGGAGGCTATTCTGGTTCTTCACGATCATCGCAGTACTCGCCACAACAGTCTTATCGCCGACAGTCTGGTTCTTCTGGTCGTGCTCGTGCTTACTCTATCAACACCGAGCCGCAGTATTGTAATAAGTGCCATCTGGAACACTTCGGAAAGTGCACAAACGGGCGTGCATGTTTTTGCTGTGGAGAATTGGGCCACTACCAGAACGAGTGCCCACGGAAGTCGGATGCTTGCCATAAGTGTGGAGTATGGGGCACTATAGTCAGAATTGTCGAAAGAATACTCCAGCAACTGCTGCTCCATCTTCAAGTCGATCATCTGGGGGATCAAGTGGTGGTTCAGTCAACCGCCGGAACCAGCCACAAAGGGCACCAGCTCGTGCATTTCAGATTACTGCGGAGGAGGCTAGGGAAAACCCCGAAGTGGTTACTGGTATGTTTATTGCTAATTCCATGCCTGCACGAGTGCTGTTTGATTCTGGTGCCAACCGTTCATTTGTGTCTACTGTTTTTGCACAACGACTTGCTATGCCACTGTCTAAGCTATCTGCTGTACTAGATATTGAAACTGCTAGTAATACTCTAGTCAAAGTAGATCATGTATACCGTAACTGCACCTTAGTGATTGAAGATGTAGTCTTCAATTTGGACTTGATTCCAATCGAGTTTAGTGAATTTGATGTGATTATCGGGATGGATTGGTTGATTGAGAATGAAGCCCACATAGTTTGTAAGAAGCAAATGATCAAGATAACTACTCCAGAAGGACGTGAGATCTGTATTTACGGGGATAGGAGAAGCGGGGATCTATGTTTGTTGACGATTGCAAAAGCCTGAAAGCTTGTTGCAAAGGGTTGTGAGTCCTATTTGGCATACGCTATTGATGCCAAAGCTGAGAAGAAGACGTTGGCTGATGTGCCTGTTGTTTCACTATTCCTGGATGTGTTTCCGGAAGACTTGTCTGGCGTGCCGCCTGAGAGACAAGTGGAATTTTGAATTGACTTGATCCCTGGAGCTGCACCGGTAGCTCGTTCTCCTTATCGCCTCGCTCCTACTGAAATGAAAGAAATGATGACACAACTCCAGGAGTTGTTGGATAAGGGTTTCATTCGACTGAGTTCATCACCGTGGGGAGCTCCGGTACTGTTTGTTAAGAAGAAGGATGGCACGATGAGAATGTGCATCGATTACCGGGAGCTGAATAAGTTAACTATTAAGAACAAGTATCCGCTGCCAAGGATAGACGACTTGTTTGATCAATTGCATGGGGCAAGTGTTTTTTCTAAGATTGACTTGAGATTGGGGTACCATCAGTTGAAGGTAAGAGAAGAAGATGTGCCTAAAACAGCGTTCAGAACTCGGTATGGGCATTACGAGTTTCTGGTGATGCCTTTTGGGTTAACCAATGCCCCGACTGTTTTTATGGATCTAATGAACAGGGTATGTAGACCGATGTTAGATAAATCGGTAATTGTGTTCATTGACGATATCTTGGTGTATTTCAAGTCTGAAACAGAACATGCCGATCATTTAAAGGAATTGCTGGAATTACTAAGAAAAGAGAAGTTGTATGCCAAGTTCTCAAAATGTGAGTTTTGGCTGCAACAAATTCAATTTTTGGGGCATGTGATTTCGGGGGCTGGGATTTCTGTAGATCCAGCCAAGGTTGAACCGATAAAGAATTGGGATCCGCCTCGATCAGCTACAGAAGTCAGAAGTTTTCTGGGGTTGGCGCGTTACTACAGGAGATTTATAAAGGACTTTTCTAAGATTGCAGTTCCTTTGACTGCATTAACGAAGAAGAATGCACCTTTTGTTTGGGAAACCGTGCAGCAAGAGGCGTTTGATATTTTGAAGAAGACGCTAAGTGAAGCGTCGATACTTGCCCTACCAGAGGGTAATGAAGACTTTGTAGTATACACGGATGCCTCAAGGTTGGGACTAGGTGCTGTACTGATGCAGCGTGGAAAGGTAATCGCTTATGCCTCAAGACAGCTTAAGTAGCACGAGAAGAACTACTCAACTCATGATCTTGAGTTGACTGCTGTCACCTTCGCACTGAAATTGTGGAGGCACTATCTTTATGGAACTAAGTGTCAGTTATACACGGATCATAAGAGCCTGAAGTACATTTTCAGCCAGAGAGAACTTAACATGAGGCAGAGACGTTCGATGGAGCTAATAAAGGATTACGACTGTGAGATCCTTTACCATCCTGGTAAGGCTAATGTAGTAGCCGATGCTTTAAGCCGTAAAGCATATTCTAAGGATTGCTGCTATATGATGACGTCTACTATGTTGACCTCCACTATTATTGATGATGTCAAGGCCGCTCAAGAGGAAGCCTTGAAAGACGAAAATGTTGGTGATGAGGATATCAGGGTGCAAATGAAGAATATGGAAACTAGTGAATCGGGTTTGAAAGGAATTTACGGAAGAATCTGGGTGCCAAAGTATGGAGGCATGAGAATTGTGATGAGAGAAGAAGCTCATCACTCGAAATATTTTGTACATCCGGGGAGCACAAAGATGTACAACGAACTTAAAGCAGATTTTTGGTGGCCCGGATTAAAGAAGGATATCGGTCAGTACGTGGAGAGATGCAGGACTTGTCGGTTAGTGAAAACCGAACACCAACAACCTTACGGTAGTTTGCAACCGCTTCCCATTCCGGAATGGAAGTGGGAGCATATCACTATGGACTTTGTCACAAAGTTGCCGAAAACTAGGCGTCAACACGATGCAATTTGGGTGATAGTTGATTGGTTAACTAAGTTCGCACACTTTATACCAATTCGGGAAAGCTATTCATTGGAAAAGTTGGCTCACATTTACATGGATGAGATCGTTGCTAGACATGGAGTACCGAAGTCCATTATATCGGATCGGGACACCCGATTTACTTCAAATTTCTGGTCGGCATTACAAGAAGGGTTAGGAACGAGGATTGCGATGAGCACAACTTATCGACCGGAAACTGATGGCCAAAGTGAAAGGACTATCCTCACGCTGGAGGATATGATGAGATCATGTGTATTGGATCTCGGTGGCAATTGGGATGACTATTTACCATTGATAGAATTCTCGTATAATAACAGTTACCATGCGACGATAAAGAAGGCGCCGTTTGAGGCATTGTATGGGAGAAGGTGTAGGACTCCTACGTGTTGGAGGGAAACCGGAGAGACGCCGATTGCTGGGCCGACATTACTACAAGAAACTAACGAGAAGATACAGCTGATTAGACAGAACATGAAAGCGGCCCAGGATCGTCAGAAGAGTTATTACGACAGGAGGCACAAACCAATCAGTTTTGATGTGAATGATTGGGTTTATTTGAAGGTGTCACCTATGAGAGGTGTTACATGTTTTGTAAAGAAAGGAAAGTTGGCTCCGAGATTTGTCGGACCATTCAAGATTACAGAGAAAATAGGGAATCAGTCATATCGTTTAGAATTGGCTGAAGAGATGTCAGGCATACATCCGGTGTTCCATGTTGGGAATCTCAGGAAATCGTTTACTACCGGAAACGAGGATTGGGCAGATCACACTGAGTTGCAGATTGATGAAAGGCTCCGGTATGTGGAAGAGCCGGAGTGTGTGTTAGATACGAAAGTGAAGAAATTAAGAAGCAAAGAGATAGAGATGGTGCTTGTACGTTGGAAGCATCATAAGAGAGCGAATCATACATGGGAAGCAAAGTCAGAGATGTTGAAGAAGTATCCGAAACTGTTCGAATCCGAGTAACTTCGAGGACGAAGTTGAGCGTGGTGGAGCCCATGCTGTAACATCCTTAGATTTAATTTATTGTAATTGGGATAATTAGATGAATTTTTGTATTAAGTTAAATTATTAAAAATGTTTATGAATCTGGATATTTGGAAGTTGATTGTCATTTTAAGAAATTAAGAAGTTTGAGAATTTTAAATTTTAGTTATTAAGTATAATTGTTTTAAAAGTTAGTGACGATGAAAATTTTGATGAAAATCAGTATTTAATGGAACCGGATAAGTTGAGGGGCTAAATGTGCCATAAGCCGATACTTGAGAAATAAAAAGACTCTTGGTCTTTATCTGGGTTCATTTTCACCATTTGAACTCCTAGAATTCTCTCAATCTCTCTCTAGATTCTACTGAAATTCGAATTTGTGGTAAGAAATTTGTGGATTACATCTGGAAATTTACTAGGAATCAAAGGAATTAAGGTATGAAATTATAATTTCAAGTTTGAGGATTCATTTTGAAAATAAGATGCATAAAAATTCGGATTTTAAATCTGAAAAATTTGTAATGCATGTATGTTATATCAGTTGGAAATCAATAGTTGAACATCCTTGAAGGTCGAGAAACAAGAATCGTTGGTTAATTCGTCCTAAAAGGTTAGAAATCTTAACTTTTATGAAGTTTGGTGTTCTTGAAGTTTTTGGTGTTCTTGAAGTTTTTGCTCATTTTTGGGTCCAATCTGGACGAAAATGGATGTAAATGATGTGGAAAATTATGTAGAAACACTCAATATATGTTAGTATAACATTATTAAGGATTGCATGTTGCTAGAATTGAGTTGTTAGAAATTTTAGTGCAAAACCCGTAGCTGCGACCTTCAAACCTGCATGTGAACTCGGCGAGTTGATGGTGGAACTCGGCGAGTTCCCAAGAACAACTTAAACAAATCTTCAAAAATGCATAAGTGTTGGATCCGAATTCGGTTGGGACCCGAATTCGGATGAGACCCGAAATTGGATAGGACCAAAATCATATAAAGAACCGAACTCGGATGGACCCGAATTCGGATCGGTCAACCCAATCCGGATGAGTCCGAAATTCAGTCAAGGGTCCGAAATTCGGACAGGAACTCGGCGAGTTCCCTGAGCCTACTCGACGAGTTCTTTGCATTTTGGGGTAATTCGGATGGGTTTAAAAGGACTCGAATTGATGGTCAAATAATCACACTTTTGGGATATCTTTTGTACCATATTAAGGTATATAATGAAGGGTTATTTGGGATTGATAACAAACTAAATGATGAGATTTAAATGTGAGTTTCGGATGACGGTTCCGAATGTTGTAACACTTTCATTTGTACAAATTGATGCTAATTTGTTAAAGAACATATAATGATGATATGTTTTACATATGAAAATGTAACAGGTCCCTTGTGGTGTTGTTTAACCCACAGTGGGGTACTTTTGAGTCCGGCTGAAAGCCCGAAGAGAAATAAGATAAATTGAAGTTAACTAACGCACCCACTTTGAGTACCTTTGATTTTAACATGTCTGCATCTGTTTTATGTTTGCTTTGCCTGCTGAGGCATGTTGTTTCATATTCGTTTGGCACTCTACTTAGTTGCGTATATATGTTGATGCACATTCATACTTGTTGCATGTCCCTTCATTTGTTGTGCATCCTTTTGATGGACCTGCGTCGTCGCATCTGTACTCTGATGTTACTGTGCTATATGACCCAGAGCTTGACACCTCTGTGGTCAGGATAGACAGTAAGTCATCCCCGATGTAATGTCTGCCTCAGATGGATGGTTTTCTTATGCCGAGTGTCTGCTCGAAGGAGATGCGGCTCGGGTTTGCGTACCTTGGGTACGTGTGGAGTATACGGTAGGTGTTACCGCTGTTACTCTGGGTGGCATCATAAAGATTTGTAGAATGTGTAAAATCATGTGGTATTCACTAAGCAATTCGCTTACCCCTCAGTTGTTACATTTTTACAGGAAAAGGGAAATCGGCGGCGGGACCATCTAGCTAAGTCGTTTGTTGAAGTCTTTGAAGATATCAACTGTCTATCTTGGTAACAGAATTATGGAATGCTGTTGTAATAAATTTGGGATGATTGTAAAATACTTTTGAGTATGTAGACCTAGACATGTAACCTTTGTAGCACCGTAGGGTGTTTGACTCAGTTGTATTACTTTATTTTGTACTTTAAGGCTTCCGCACTTTAATTAAGCTTTCAGATCATTATGAAATTGAATGTTGGTCATTAATCCTGGGTGTTATGTAATTGTGGTTAAATGTGGCAAGGGTGTCACATCTATACACCATAGACTTATCCAAGGTCAAGGTCAACAAGACTATATGTTCGAAGCCTACCCTATCTGATGTTCGACAAAGATTAACTGTGTGCAGCTTGTGAAAAGTGTAAAATCAAGAAGGCTTCACACAAACCAAAACCTATGTCAAACACTACACAGCCCCTCGAGTTAATTCATATGGACT
This sequence comes from Centrapalus pauciflorus, assembly GCA_020465985.1. Classification (NCBI taxonomy): domain Eukaryota; kingdom Viridiplantae; phylum Streptophyta; class Magnoliopsida; order Asterales; family Asteraceae; genus Centrapalus; species Centrapalus pauciflorus. Next base: position 82,038 of record JAANYP010002681.1, read on the forward strand.
TGTGTGGGCCAATGCGTGTTCAGATCATCAATGCTAAGAAATACGTGTAGTGATGGTCGATGACTATTCAAGATACACCTGAGTAAAATTCTTATGCACGAAGGACGAGACGCCTAACTTGAGCATTTCATTTCTGAAAATGACTCAAGTGATTCTTTAACTTCAAGCCCAAGCTATCCGCACGGACAACGGTACAAAGTTCAAAAACAAGGTGCTTTCCACATTCCTGGACTCCGTCGGCATCACCCACCAATTTTCCGCTGCCAAAACTCCACAAAAAAATGGTGTTGTGGAATGACAGAAGCACACCCTTGTCGAAGCAGCCTGATCAATGATAACATACTCGAAGCTGCCTCTGCACGTTTGGGCTGAAGCTGTGGACATTGTGTGCTACACTCAATATCGGTCCATCATTAACAAACGGTTTAGTAAAACAACCTATGAGATTATTAATAAAGGTGCACCTAATGTCAAATGCTTTCATGTCATTGGTTGCAGGTGTTTCATTTTGGACGACAAAGATAATCTCAGTAAGCTTGACGCTAAAGGAGACGAAGCGATCTTCATTGGATACTCCAAGAACTCTAGTTCATATTGGGTGTTCAACAAATGAACCATGACAATTAATGAGAGTGTGAACATCACATTCGATGACTTAGCTAAGTCCGAAAATGCTTTTAAACAACTCAGTTCAGAACCGATTCCTACAAGTCTGTCTGACCAAATTCAGAAACCATCTGCATCACCGAACACCATCTCAACCAACCAAGAAAACTTAGACATTTCTTTTGATTTTTTATATGCAATTCCTAAGTCTAACTCTATTTCTATATTTGATGCAGATACACATGAAGTCAACAAAGGCTCAGACCATACGAACCCTATTGAGCCTACATCAGCTGACAACAGACTAGCTTCTCCAAGACTCCCGGTGTTACTGTACCTAACTCGACTCTAGAAGCATTTCCGGAAAACACCCTTTCCACACCAACTGAAGTTCCTCCATCTGATACAATCCCCACTAAGTCACCACAATAAGTAGATGAACTCGTTCCGCTTATGCGAAGATGGACTTTATCACATCCTTAATCTCAGATGATTGGAGATAATTCCACTCCGGTTCGAACCAGACGTGCCACAAATACAGAATGCATGTACCATGAGTAAGATCGAACCAACATCAACCGCTGAAGCCTTACGAGATCCAGACTGGGTGAACACCATGCATGATGAGCTACATCAATTTGAGAGACTACGAGTATGGAGGTTAGTTCCACGACCAAGAGATAGATCCATCATCGGAACTAAATGGATCTTCAAGAATAAACGGGATGAGAACGGAGTTGTCATCCGTAAAAAAACTAGACTAGTTGCTAAGGGTTACCGCCAACAAAAAGGAATCGACTATGATGAGACGTTTGCCCCAGTAGCCAGACTTGAAGCAATCCGCATCTTTCTAGCACACGCAACTCACAAGGATTTCACAGTCTTCCAAATGGAAGAGAAGACTGCATATCTCAACGCAATCCTAGAAGAGGAGGTGTACATGGACCAACATGAGGGATTTATCGATGAGTTTAGATCGTCATATTTTTATGCTCTCGATAAAGCGCTATACGGTTTAAGACAAGCACCTCAGGTCTTGTATGATAGTGTAACTGAATTCCTATTTGATTCCAGCTTCTCCAAAGGTACGGTCGATACAACTCAGTTTATTAGGCATAAAGGTGATGATATACTTCTCATTCAAATATATGTAGATGACATCATATTCAATTCTACAAAACCTTCACTCTATGATGAACTTTCAAAACTCATGGAATCGAGGTTCGAGATGAGTATGATGGGGGAAAAGAATGTCTTCCTCGGATTAGAAGTCAAACAACTTCTTGATGGGATTCTCATAAATCAATCAAATTACATCCATGATCTCCTAAAGAGATTTAATGAAAAACTGCAATTCTATGAAAACTCCCATGTCAATTTCTCAAAGCCCGATGCCGATCCAATGGGTAAATCCACTCACATCACGACTTATCGAAGAATGATAGGTTGCTTGCTCTATATAACTACAAGCAGACCAGATATAATGTTTGCTACATGTTTGTGTGCTCATTTTCAAGCTGATCCTAAAGAGTCACTCCTGGCTGTTATTAATCGTATGTTCCGATACTGGTATCGGAAAAGAAACAATTTTGATCTAACTGCTACTCAGATGCAAATCATGCATGTTGCAAATATGACAGGATAAGCACATCAGGTCATATCCAGTTCCTCAGAGAGAAATTGGTAACTTGGGCATCAAAGAAGCAGTACAACGTGTTTGTGTCCACTATAGAAGCCGAATACGTTGTCGCTGGAAGCTGCTGCTCGCAAATCCTGTGGACGTTGATTCAACTCCGCGACTATGGCTTCAAACTAAACAGAATTCCAATCAACTGCGACTCAATGACTGCAATAGCCATCACTGGTGACCCTGTACAACCCTCTCGTGCCAAGCACATAGACATACGATATCATTTTATAAAACATCATGTTGAAGAAAGTACCATAGAATTACACTTTGTAAACACAGAAAATCAAATTTCCGACTTGTTCACAAACCCTTCGGATGAAAAATGCTTTAGTTTTCTTGTGAACAAGTTAGGCATTCTAAATTTAGGAACATAAATTAATTTTTAATGCAACATATTTGCAAAGATTATCAGCGTTCTCAAAACACAGATTTTCTTTTCTTAAATGTTAAATTATCTAGTAATTTATGTGATGTGTTTATTAATTGTAGTTCTAGTCTATTTGAATTTTTATTTTGTTACCTGCTTTTCGGGACGCTTCACGGTAACTTTTTCACATTTATTTATTGTTGAGTATTGTTTTTCATGCTTTATTATGCACACTCGGAGGGAGAGAACAAGTTATAGTTTGGTGTGTTTCAAATTTATTTAAGTATGATTATTTAGTTTTTTTTTTGTTTTTTTTCATTTATTAAGTGTGGTTATTTATTTTTTTGGTGTGTGATATTTTTGTGAGTTAACCAAATTTTGTGAATGGGTCTGGTTCACCCTACCGGGTTGGGGGGGGGGGGGGAACCGTTTTCAAAAATGTCTATAAAAAGGGCCCCCTAAACGTTTCTTCTTCTTCTCCTTTAACTATTCTTCTTCTTCATCACAAAACCCCCAAACGCTCCACTGTTTCATCATGAATCGGTCAACGTTGAAGCTTTAAAGCATTTTCGTGAATCAAAGTAAGTGTAAAACAAAGATTCATTGATGAAAATATGTTCACACGTGTTTTATCATACGTTAAGGACCCAAAATGATGCTTATTGAGCCTGAAAGTCAGTTTCCTTCGATAAGAAGGAACCGATGGTTTTCAAAATTTCCACGTTTAGATCCAAAAACACAAAGTTCAAAATGGTTTGTGAGTTTTTCAATATTCTGAATTTTTCTAAGTGATCAACCCTATACACAAGAGTTACAACTCTCGAGTAAAGAGGGACAATTTTTTAATGGCCTAAAATTTTCTAAGTATTAGAAGTGGATCTAGTTGTAATTGAGAATTACAACTCTCAAGTACAACTAGTAAATTCTATGGGCCAAAATCTTTTCTAAGTGTAACTTGCTTTTAAAGCTTTAACCGGGTGTTACAACTCTCGGTTAATACTTCAGTCGTAAAATGAGCCAAGTTGTGCAAAATTTACTAAGTCTAAAGAGTAAATTATACACATGGTCCCTGTGGTTTGGGGGTTTTTGCTGTTTTGGTCCCTCAAAGTTTTTTTTACACTAGCAGTCCCAAAATCCCAAATCTTTCACACAAATGGTCCCTAGCGTCAACTAGGGCCGTTAGGCCAGTTAAGTCTCAGGGGTAATTTTGTCATTTTTCATATCTGGGACCATTTGCATAGATTTATAACAGAATATCTATTTTTGTTTTTCTCTTTTCTATCTTATTAAGTTTTCTTTTCTTTTTTATACATAGAAAAATTAAAAAAAAAAACTATCTTTGTCTCATTCAATCTTACACTCATCTCTCCTTCAAATGTCCTGGATCTTTCTCTCGGTTTCATTCTACCGACTCTTCACAACCACTGCCGGAGGTTCTCGATGGTGGTTTTCGTTGTATATATGTAATCTTCAAATTGTTTGGATCTGAGATGTAATTCAAAAATATCAGTAGTCGATCATTGCCTCTGGTGGCTGCTCGATCTGTCGCTGATAGCTGCCCACCACCTCTCGCACCGGCTGATCCATTGTAACCACAAATCAAAGTCTCCCTTCATCTCTTTCACGGTCTACCTCTCTATTAGGTTTTTGGTTCTTGATTTCGAACATATGTGTGAGGGTGATGATGTTAACAAGTCGATTTTCCAGATCTGTAATGGTGTTATCCAATTTATGGTTTTCGATTAAGGTTGAATCTCTTTTACAGTGTTTCGAGTTCTCATGTTCTTCTGGTTTTGTGTTCATCGTTGAGGATATGAATTGATTCCTTTCGTTTGAGTTTATTCTTGAGAATATGGCTTTGATTTCTTCGTTGGATTGGTTCTTGAAAACCATAGTAAACTTGTTTAATTTCTTGGTGTTTGATCGATTTACAGGTACGGTTCTAGAATCTCATTACAAATCTGGTTACGTTCTTGAGGGTAGGGTTTGAATCTTCTTGTGTAATTTCTTCATAGCAAGAAACATAATAATAATAATAATAATAATAATAATAATAATAATAATAATAATAATAATAATAATAATAATAATAATAATAATAATAATAATAATAATATAATTATTATTATTATTATTATTATTAACAATAAAAAGGGTTAATTGCGTCAAAAGGTAACATACTGTCATCGTTTTTTCAACTTGGATAACATACTAATTTTTCTTATAATTAACGTAATACTTTCCAATCAAGTCAATCAAGGTAACCATATCAGATTGAAAGGTAAAAATTACTGACGTGACAGTTTATTTGTCCAGTCAGCATTTTTTTAAAAGAAATGACAATTTAATTGTTATATGATGTGCATTATTTTATGCAATTTACAAGTATTTTTTGATAATACCTTGCTATTTTGAGCAAATTTAAAAATTATTAAGCAATATTAGAAATTAAAAAAAAACAGATGACCGGATACAGATGCTGCCATGTCAGTAATTTTTACCTTTCAATCCAATACGGTTACCTTTATTGACTTAATTTGAAAGTATGTTACCTCAAATTGAAAAACATTTAGTATGTTACCCAAATTGAAAAATAAGAGACAATAGATTACCTTTTGAGTTAATTAACCACAATGAAAATATAAAAATTTCGAGTTTAAGTTAATTAATTAAAAGCTTTTAGTAATGGTCCCTTTGAAAATTTCATATTTGGTTCTGTGAAGCAAATAAGATGAAATTGCCCTTATACTTAATGAAAAAGATAACGATTGTTAAATGGAAGGACCATTTATGTGAAAGGTATGAGATTTCGAGACTGCTGGTGTAAAAAAACATTGAGGGACCAATACAGCAAAAACCCCCAAACCACAGGGACCATTTGTGTAATTTACTCAAAACTAAACTTGTGTATAATGTTTTATCCGAGAGTTACAACTCTTGGGTAAGGCATTAACCGTGAGTTAACATCATATGACAACTCTCCTTAAATTTTTTCTAAATTACTTCTCGATAACAGTGTTATCCGAGAGTTACAACTCTCAGATACAATTGTGCCCGCAAGTTGTCATGAATTTTAGACTTGGTACTTCATAGTTTTAAGGGAACTCTTGAGTGAAACATGATCGGAGAGTTGCACTCTCGGATGACACTATATCCTGTAGTTGTACCTAATTTTTTTCTCAAGTATGGAAACTTAGTGTTGAGCTCACTTGAAAGTTCATTTATTGAAGGATTTTAAGTCATTACTATAGGATGTTTCACTTGAATATATTTGAGTTGGGACTGGTCTTGATGACTTTGGTTACACGGGTGAATTCTCCTATTGAGAATCGATCAGTAGAAGCCCTTTAACAAATCAGATTTGTTTTATCTAACGCCTAATAGATGAAACATCTTTGAATAAGTCAAATTTTAATGTCTACATATATCTAACTTCCATTCCACTGACAGGTACAATGGCATCACAATCTCATTCAACAGAAAATGTATCGCAAGCCAACCCTCAACACTCTAACCCTTATCATTCCTCGGATGAGGAACTCACATCCCGTTCTATATCCTACCCTCCTCGAGCCTCTGAACAGATATTTCTTAAAACATTCTGGCTCGAGATAAAACCAAACAACTTCCTCATTGACACCGCTTTCCTAAATAAAACAGAAGAAGACCCATACCTCCGCTTATAAACAGGGTTATTGAGGAAATCCTTCTGGGCCACAGATTATCATTCGCTCTTTCTAGCCGTCCAAGGCTATTGGTACACCCTGTGTGATGACAGCAGTCTAGTTTTACAATAGGTAATCATTTGTAATAGATAAGGCTTTATAAATACAAGACATGTTTGTTTATTCATATTTATGGATTAAGTTCATGATTGCGTATGTTGTTTACGTTTGCATGTTAAGTTCATGTTTGTTAGATAAGTTCATAAGACATGAACTTATGAGAAGAAGTTCAAGAGGCTATGAACTTGTAGTGATAAGTTCATGGGGTATGAACTATGAACTTATGTGAATAAGTTCATAAGTTCAAGGCCACGAACTTAAGGGTCTTAAGTTTGTACGAACTTAGCATTGGTAAGTTCGTATCTGCATGGGCTTGAACTGGTAAGTTCGTGGGCTTGGGCCATGCACGAACTTATGGGTTATAACATGAACTTATTTGTGTTATTTCATAACACTTCGAGAATAACACTTTCAGAGGTTCGTGAGAGCATTCAGACGAACTAGAGAGCATTTCAGAGTGTTTAGGAGCAATACATCGTGTAGGGTCGGTATTCTATCGTCCAGCATCTTGTCCGGCTCCGTGTTCCTGCGTGATCGATCCGTAACTGTGATACGACGATTCCGCACTCGTTTCACATCGCGACGCTTTGATTGGGTCCGTAGACGGTGAACCTTACAAGTGGTATCAGAGACAGGTTTTGGATGTTCTTTCGTGTTTCGTTGAACGTTCATAGGTTTCTTGGCGTTTTACGATTTAATCACATTTTCTTGAAGTTTTTACGGTGTTATGAGCAGTTCGTCAAGCCTACAATCTTCTTAGTTCATGTTTTCAGTGGATTTCATTGTTTTTAGCCTTAAAAACATTGATTTAAACTAATTTTTTGAAAAAAGTTGAATTTTGGTTGTTTCACGAACTTGCGCCGCTCGAACTTAGGACTGTGTTTTAGGGTTTCCACGAACTTGTCAGACGGTCCTCCACAAACTAGCGGCGCTCGAAGTTGTCAGAGTTTCGAACTTGTCCGTTTAGGGTTTCACGAACTTGATATCCTACGAACTTGTCAGACTCGAACTTGTGAGACACAAACTAAGGTTTTCGAACTTGTGGTCTCTCGAACTTAGTTTCCCACGAACTTAATATTAAAACGAATTTAATTTAGTGAAACAAATTTGAAATTAAAATTTTTACGAACTTAACCTAAGTCCGTATGAATTTGTTTCAAATTTATTTTAATAATTAAATAATTTAAGTTCGTGAACAAAAAGTTTTACAAGAATGTCAGGTCTGCACAAGTTTTGGGAAATGGATCATGAAGTAGGAAAATCCAATTCCCCACCCAAGCTGATGCAGATTGAAGACTACTACTGGTGGAAGGATAGGTTTGCATACTTCGCACATTTCAATGATATGCGTATGTGGATATGCATAGATGAAGGATATGTTCCCCATACACAGGAGCTCGAAGGCAGGATGAAGGTTCTGTCCTATCAACATATGAAAGATGACGACAAGAAGATTTATGAAGCTGAGAATCGAGCTTTATCATCGATTAGAATGGCAATACCTTTGGAGATTCTGCACACCTTTAAACATCACTGAACCTCAAAAGAACTGTGGGAGGCGTTGGAGACCTGGTATGAGGGAAATCCTAGGGTTAGGAAGTGGAGAACAGACCTGTTCAAGCAGCAATTTGCGATCTTCAAAGGGATGAAGAATGAGACCTTGGATGAGATAATTACAAGGTTCTATCATCTTCTGACAGAGCTTGATAACCAGAGAGCTGAGTATCAAGATTCAGATAAGATTGAGAAACTTCTAGATGCGTTACCATCAAATTGGGAGATGAACACTGCGTTGATTAAGTATGACGAAGATAAACTGGGCACTCTCACTCTTGAAGAAGTCATTGGAACACTGAGGGCTTATAACTTCAAGATACAAAAGGAGATGGAATACGATCAAGTACAGGATCCTGAAATGTACTTCGGAAAATCTAAGCGATCAACTTCTAGTGTACCGAAGTTAGGGGCTACAGCGTTCTACTCAGGAGAAGAAGAAGGCATACATGTAGAAGCTGAAGAACTTAGTGGTAGGGCATTTTTAGGGTTTTCTAAACCTGAAGATCAACCAGAAAATTCAGGATCAACTTCTCAGGGATATACCAAAATGCCTATGAGTGCTAAGTGAGCTGAGGAGCAACTAAAGCTTCTAGCTTCGTTTGTAGCAGCATACGGCAACTGCATTCAAGGAGAAATCAACAATCCAGCTCTATGAGAGGAGGATTAAGATCAGGTAGATCCAGACGATTTAGAGCAGATGGACCTGCAATGACAACTGGCCATGGTCACACAGAGGGTTAAGAGGTTTATGAAAAGAACTGGGAGAAAGGTTAGTGTGAGCAATAATGTGGAATTTGATAAGTCTAAGCTAAAGTGTTTCAACTGTCAGGGGTTGTGACATTTTGCTAGAGAATGTCAAAGGCCGAAGACAGATAACTACCAGAATCCGGGACGACAGAATTCAGCTAATTCAGGGAACCTAGCTTCAATAGCTGGGTTACTAACAAATGTATCTTCTAACAAGAAGTTAGATGGACTTATGATTGGAATTCTCATTCGGAGTCAAACGCTAGAGCTTTTATGGCTGAAGTGACTGAGACTGTTTGCAGAGCTGAAGAGGAAAAGAAGGAGGACACCCAGCAGTCCGATACAAATCATTTGGTACTGGAAAAATCTGAGGAGCAAACTACTCTGGAGTTTGCAGCACAGATGGCCAACTTTTCTACTTTTCATGATTTATGCGTTTTATGCACTACTTTAAATGATAAATTGAACTTAGTGCTAGAATCACATTCATCCATGAAAACTTAAATTCAATCTTTAAAATCTGATAATGCTAGTCTGCTAGACATTAAGGAAGATCTTAGAGCTAAAATGAAAGCTGATGCTCAGGATGTAATAGTTCTGAAAGACATATTGAGCGAACAATGTGTCAGGATAGAACTTATTTATGAGCATGTAGAACCTCTAACTAAGGAGATCACCTTTAAAGACGTAGAATTAGCAAAAGCTAGAGTAAAGGTTGCTGAGGCTAATAGTAAAATTGAGAGGTTTAGGAATTCTTCCTTGAACTTAGGAAAAATCTTAGATTCGCAGAGACAGTCTAAAAAACCAGTTGGCCAAGGATCTCAGGATGTGCCTCCACCTTTCAATAGTAACCATGTGCCAATCCCTCAGGATAAGACCACAGAAACGGTTGAATCAGAGGAAGTAAAAGTAACTGAGACTGATAAGGTGTCAATAGCTAAGGTGCCAACAACAGCCTCTCAGGTTAAGAAAATGGTTAAGTTTGTGCAGTCTAATAGTGGGTCAAAACTAGAAGAGGCAAAAACTGTAATGATAATAACCAAGAGGAGTTGAGCAAGGATGTTGATATAAATAAATAGGACATTCGTGAGACCCCTAAGTCAAAGAGTGCTTATAAGAAGTCTATTGACAAGATGTCTTGCTCTAGATGTCAATAAAAAGGTCATGTTGCATCAAGTTGTCCCCATAGGAAACTAGAGTCAAAACCTATCGTAGGGAAACAAGATCAACAAACCTTGAACACAGTGCCTAGTATTGCTAGCTTGAGTAGTTATTAAAATTCAGAAAAGAACTCGAAAGCAACACCTCGCGTAGGTACTAAACAAACACCAGTATCAATCAGTGAAGGACTTAGGAATAATTCACCGAATAGATTCCCTAGTCGATCAAGGTCTGACCCCTACCTGTCATTAGGAATCATACACCTAAGAGGAGTTATACTCCAGTTAGGTCTCATACTCCTAATAGACATCAGAGACCTGGTAGAGCCTAGAGTTATAACACAGAAATGCATTATAACAAAAATTACTCTAGGGCTCAACAGCAAAAGACAACCCAAAGGCCAAGAGTGGATATTAATCACTCAGCTCCACAACTGGTTCTTGCTCAAGAAACCGCAGTCACCTGAAAGGAGAGATGGGTATTTGAAAGAATTCAAGTGTGTGGATGAGAACGGTATTACCAAGTCAGTCATGGCTTGGGTTCCTCGTGATAACTAATTTGTTTTCTTTCATGTGCATGAGTTAACTACAGGTCTTAACAACAAATGGTTCATGGATAGTGGTTGCTCTCGTCACATGACTGGGGAAAGAAGTCTACTGACGGACTTCAAGAGTGGGAATAAAGGATGAAATATCACTGGAACTGGAATAGTCACTAATGCGAAAATTACTCTCGAGCAGGTCTACTATGTAGATAAGCTTGATCACATTCTCATTAGTGTCTCACAAATCTGTGATAAGAGAAATTCAGTGCTATTTACTTATAAGGAAGTGCTAATGCGTAAGCCTGGATTTGAGATTCCGGATGAATGGATAATGATGAGGGCTCCAAGGATGAACGATCTATATATGATGGATATGACCATAGCAGAACTTTTGATGGGGCCTACCGGTTTGTTTTCCAAAGCTTCAGAGTCAGAATCCTTGCTGTGGCACAGGAGAATGGCACACTTGCACTTAAGGAAGATGAAATTCATCACGAAAAATGGCCTTGTGCGAGGTGTTCCACTGAAGAGTTTTTAGTTTGAAGATAAGTGTGTGTCGTGCAAGAAAGGGAAGCAACATATGAAGTCACACAAATTGAAGACTCAAAACTCAATCTCCTCCACCTTTGACCTGTTGCATATGGATCTTTTCGGTCAAATCAACAAATGGAGTATATGTGGTAGTTGGTATTGTTTAGTTATTACTGATGATTACTCACGTTTCTCTTGGGTTTTCTTTTTAGGTACAAAGGACGAGATAGCAGGAACGCTGATTGGGTTCTTAGACCAAGTTGAGAACTCATACGGGAAAAGGGTATAACGTATCAGAAGTGATAATGGAACAAAATTTAAAAATGCTGTAATTGGTGTATATTGCCTAACCAAAGGCATAGTGCATCAATTTAGTGCATCATATGAGCCACAACAAAATGGGGTGCTAGAACGAAAAAATAGGACATTGATTGAGGCAGCAAGGACTATGCTCTTGGATTCAAAGCTTCCCACCATGTTTTGGGGGGAGGCAGTGAATACCGCTTGTCATGTTTTAAACAGGGTCCTTACGGTCAAATCTTTGAATAAAACCGGTTATGAGATTTTAAATAAAAGACCACCGAATTTAACTGGCTTTGAACCATTTGGGGTGCCGTGTACTTTGTTAAAAACGAAACATCAACCTTAGTTTGGTGAAAAGGCGGACGAAGGATACTTCCTAGGTTATGTCCCAAATTCACAAAACAAGTTATTAGTACACTGTTCATTAAGAAGAAAGGGGACGATTTCTTACTGGTACAAGTTTATGTGAAAAGATTTCGAGAAGGTTATGAAGTCCAAGTTTGAGATGAGTGCGATGGGAGAGCTGAACTTCTTTCTGGGTTTACAAGTTGAACAACGAAAGGAGGGGATGTTCATTCATTAGATGAAGTATGTCTATGAAATATTAGAGCGCTTCAGGAAGGAAGGAACAAAGATTACTTCACACTTCAGTACTCCAATTGAAATCAATCACAATCTCGGACCGGGTACCGATGGTGATAATGATGTGGATCCGACATTATATCGGGCCATGATCGGGTCACTTATGGATTTAGCTGCTTCTAGACCTGACATAATGTTTGTTGTTTGTATTTGTGCCAGGTTTCAAGCTAACCCCAAGGAAATGCACGTGAAGGCTGTGAAGCGGATTCTATGATACTTGAAGTCAAAACTGAAGCTGGGACTTTGGTATCATGCTGATGGAGATCTGTAATTGGAAGCTTACACAGACTCAGATTATGGAGGGTGTAGCTTGAACAGAAAATCAACAACAGGTGGTTGTGAGTTCCTAGGAGGGAGACTGGTGTCCTGGCAATGCAAGAAACAGACTTCGGTAGCCGTATCAACATGTGAGGCCAAAAATGTAGCTGCGGGTAGTTGTTGTTCACAGGTTCTGTGGATTCAACAACAATTGCGGGATTACGGTTTGACTTATAATCGTACTCCTATTAGGATAGACAATCAATCCACAATTTCTATAACCAATAATTTGGTAAACCACAGTAAGACTAAGCACATGGATATAAGACATAATTTTTATTTGTGACTGTGCTGAGAAAAACCTGATAAAATTGGTAAAAGTTCCAACGGAAGACAACAATGCGGATCTGTTCACAAAAGCATTTGATAGATCACGCTTTGAGTTGTTAGTCCAACTAAATGGAATGCGTAATCCAGAGTAACTTGACCTCAGTAGATTTTTTTTCTTTTAAATTCTTTTTAAGTTATTCGTCTGTATTATTAGTTACTTTACTTAAAACAAAAAGAGAAAAGGAAAATAAAAAAGAGAGAAAACCATAAAAAATAGAGAAAAAAGAGAAAAATGAAAATAAAGAGAGAAGTCTTAAGAAGGTTCAACGTGACGAAAAATTAGCACAGTCTAACAAACTCTAAGTGTTTAACTTTCACACATAATACACTATAAAATCAAAGTGATATACATGTCCATAGTCTGATATGTTGGTAGGCATATAACATGAAGGTTTTCCTAAAAGCTAATAAAACAATCAAGAAAATGTCATATGTGTAACTAACTTAGATGTATGACCAAATGGTCTTAATTTCTATGTTAGAGGCTCACATACAATAATTATGAATGAGGTATGTAAATCAGTCTGGGGGATGTATGGCTTCATCAAAATACATCTTAAGAAAGAGCAAGCATGAAATGTAAAGAGAGTCAATACATGTCGCTTTGTTGTACGTAAGTACAGACTTGTCACCGCTGTTTTGACTCAACATAGCAAGATACGTCGCTTTGTTGTACGTAAGTACAGACCTGTCACCGTTGTCTTGCTAAAATATAATAAGTATGCTCTACCCTAAAACAAACTAAGACACTCTGTTGTATGTAAATACAAAACTGTGTCTGAAGTTTGCCTTTTAAAGATGATTTGCAAATACCGAAAAGTCATAATCATTGTATGTCTGCCTTGATCATAGAAGTATGTCTAAGTGTGGGACACGTAAGGTAATTTCTTGATAAATAAAAAGGCCAAAGGAAAATTCTAAGTGTTGAGTGTTTAAGTGGACAAACATACCGACAATCGACTTGGTGTGTATGTTACGACAAACAATAAAGGGAATCAAAAATTCTAAAGTGTGAAAGTGTTGCACCGAAAGTTCGTTGGCAAAGCTATCTGATTGAACCTTCTTTGACACTCTCGCAAAAAGATTTAGTTTATGTACATATTTTTGAATTCTTGCAATTTAGTTTTATTTATTTTATTTTACTTTATTTTAGTTTATTTTATTTTAGTTCATTTTATTTTTCATAAATAGGAACGAGGTGAGTTACTAGGATGCATGTTAGTTGGAAAAACAAAAATTGCGTGATAATATGTTTGCTTGGTTTGAAGTGTTTCAAAAAGTTGAAAAAGTTGTGAAAGTAGAAAAAGTTACAAAAGTTGAAAAAGTTGAAAATTTTTACAAGTTTTTCAAGATTTGGACTTAAGTTCGTGGACCCCTAAGTTCGAACGAACTTAAGTGAGCTATGTTCGAGACACGGTTGGGGGTATAAATAGTGCAACAACATTAAATTTGGTCACCTACTCGAATTTACCTACTCACAAACTTACAAAGGGCGATCTCGAACTTAGTAGGCGACCACGAACTTGTCACTATTACACGAGTTTAACTCCTGTTCCACAAATTTCCTATAGTTTCAATTTGAAATAAGCTTTAGTTGTTGTCGGATTATCTCACAAAAAACAAAGTAAGTGTTATTTGGATTTTTAACCGTGTGAATATTGAGTATTTTGGGTTTGAAATAACCGAAGGCTAGGTGTTTCAAAATATCTTCAAGTTCGAAGGCCTATCACGAACTTATCATTAAGTTCGAAGGGCTTCTCAGATTCAAACGAACTTACACCTAAGTTCGTAGGTCATCAAGTTCGAACGAACTTAATCAAGTTCGAATGAAATTAAATGCTTTTTAAAATTCATTTTTTTCCCGAATTTAACTATTTATTGCGTATGTAGGAATGGCTGATCGTGTGTTTTTCAATAAGCACAATATGGTGGTTAGCATTGACCTCCAAGCGCCAGAAGCAGGGCAGTATAGAGAGATTCTGGAATTTTTGACAAGATCGAGGATATCCTATGCGTTGACCCACAATCCAACGCTGATAATTCAATACATTCGTTAATTTTAGAATACGTTGCATGTGGATAGCTCCGCTCTGCCCCCAGTTCTCAGGGCAATGGTAAATGGACAAGCTATTGCATTCTCTGCTGACAATCTGCGAGAAATTTTACATCTGGTAACCGAGGCACATGAAGATGGTCCAGTTGATTTCCCAGCATCGCTAAGGCATGCTGCGTTTCAAAGGATGGGATATGCTTAGGATTTGGCAAAGGCCTCATATGTGAAAAGTAGCTTGATCGGTCAATGGAGGTACCTCATGCATGTGCTACTAGTATGTTTTGCGCCTAAGAAGGCAGGTTTTGACACGATGACATCCAAAGTCCAATCCGGGATGATCTTGTTGGTTTATAACAAGCCGTTCAGTTTCTCAGGCTTCTTTTTTGGTGAATTTGTGCATCAGATCATTGCGCCAAGCCGGGAGAGATTTTTTCTATATCCAAGATTTGTGATGATGATCATATGTCACTTCTTGCCGAACTTGCCACCTCTACCTGAAGTCGTGGTTGTTGCTGGCATAGACAAACATATTTTTGCTGATTGCCAGAGCCACAATTCACGAAGGGTAGAAAATGTTAGACCGCTGATGACTCCACCGTTTGGAGCTCTACTGGATCTAGATTTTGTTGCTCCAATGGAGAAGGCTGGATAGTGAATAAGCAGCAACAATAAGCACCGCACAACAAGAACCGGTTTTTCCGATTCAGCCTCCACCAAGGATAGCAGCGGCAGTTGTGGCTACTACATCGGTAGCACAGGCTGACCCGATACAGGAGACGTTAGAGGATATTTTTGCGCAAGGAGGTGCAGCTCAAGAAGCCATCATCGAAGAGCTGATTCAGGATATTCTTCATCCTCCTGAGGCTGTGGGAAATATTTTTGACGATATAGAGAACTATCAGCAAGAGGATGCTACTAAGGCTATTGAGACAGACACGGAGACAGATTCTGAGACAGCAAGTGACGTCAGAGAAGCTGCAGATCCTCCAACTTCATTTGGTCATCATGGTACTCGACGAGTTGTGCAGTCACAAACAAATCAACAACAATCACTTAGTCTCCAAGATGAAGAAGAAGAAGATGAAGACTTTATGCTAGTCGAAGAGGCGTTCGTTGCAATGCACCAAAGGGCTAAGTGCCAACATCTAGATCAGTCAGGGCCTTCTACATCATCCGCCATTCCTCCAGAAACCATCACAACCACTCCATCAACATCCACATCGACAGACACCCAAACCCTTAATCAACTAAAAGCAAAAGTTGATCTCCAAACATTCCAAATTTTCCATCTTTCAAAGGCAGTCAGCGAGCTACAACAACATAATGCTCAGCTAGATCAACATAATGCAATCTTAGATCAGAATGTGGCTGCCCAACAGCACCAGATCGTGACACTTCAGGCCCTAATAGAGCAGATTTTGAAAGATCGTGCTGCTCAGGGGGAGAGTAGTTGTAGAAGCGATGAGTTGAGGGGAAGCCGTAGAGAAGACGAAGGAGACGACCCCAACGCGCCAAAAGAAAGTGAGCTAGCAGATCTTTCTCAACAGACTGCTCAACAAGTTAACATTCAGGGGGAGTCTGGATCGTCAGGGGCTGAAAAGGATAAAGGCAAGGCTCCTGAAGCGAGAGAAGATATTGAAGAAGATCTGATCGGATCCTTGTTGGGATTGGATGAGGAGCTAGACATCAGATTCGATCTTGAAGACGATATACACCTGGATGGTCTTGAGGAAGGTGAGTTTGTTCCTGAAGATGTACCTGAATGGAAATATGATGATGAAGTAATCGTAGACGAAGATGATGAGGTTGATGAAGTAGTTGTAAATAAGCAACCTATCACGAAAGAATACGTGAATGAAGATCAGAGTCCGATAGACCTAGAGTTGCTAAGATCTACTCTAAATGATGAATCAGATACTGAAAGGCCTGACAGGGAACTTACTAAGGAAGAAAAAGAAGACGGTGGTTCCGAGAAGAGGAGAAGAAGAAGGACTTGGCGATAAAGAAGAAGATGAAGATGCCAAGTCCAGAGAAGTTATCAGGTGGAATTCTTAGCTGGTTCTATGATAGAGAACTGCAGCTTTTCATCAGAAAAAGAAGAGACAGTCTTTAGTACTTAAGAAGAAGGCTCAAGGTCTTCAAATCATTGCCAATATGTGAAGTTAAGGCAGTAGCCTGGAAGGAGCTTGTGATCATTGGAGACGACCCCTATGCTGAAGTCATAGCAAAGATCATCCGAAGGAAAGGTCGGTCTAGAAAGTTTGAAAGGATGAATCCGAGGATTTAAAAACAAGTCATGGACGAATCCAGGATAGATCCAATGACTGGCAGGCCGTGGATGAAAATGTATTACAACCCAGTCAAGTGCCTGAAGAAAGTTCCATTAAAGTCTATGTCATAAGATGTTTTGGGAAATTTGATGTTGTGGTACGTCGACAGTGAGACGGGTGAGGCCGTGATTGAAGATAAAGATGAAAAGGTGATTTTGCACATATATGATCCTTTACACTTAGTTAAACTCTCTCGGGACGACCTGCAGAAGCTTCATGATCAGTCATTCTTCTTTGATGAAAATTGGAGGTTAGAGGGCAGGAAGTATCAAAGAGTGGTTTAAGTGTGTATCGAGCAAGGATTACATGCCGGTAGTACTTTAAATAAGCCTAGTTCTATAGACTAATGAATATTAACTAGAAGCTATCGTCAAGGAGGAGTCTGTTGGTACACCTTGTGTGACGACAATAGTCTAGTTTTGCAATAGATTATCATTTGTAATAGATAGGGCTTTATAAATACAAGTCATGTTTAATTATTCATATTATGGATTAAGTTCATGATTGTGTATGTTGTTTACGTTTGCATGTTAAGTTCATGTTTGTTAGATAAGTTCATAAGACATGAACTTATGAGAATAAATTCATGAGGCTACGAACTTATAGTGATATGTTCATGAGGAATGAACTATGAACTTATGTGAATAAGTTCATAAGTTCAAGGCCACGAACTTAAGCCTCTTAAGTTCGTACGAACTTAGCCTTGGTAAGTTCGTATCTGCATGGGCTTGAACTGGTGAGTTCGTGGGCTTGGGCCATGCACGAACTTAAGGATTATAACATGAACTTATTTGTGTTATTTCGTAACACATCGAGAATAACACATTCTGAGGTTCGTGAGAGCATGCAGACGAACTAGAGAGCATTTCAGAATGTTTAGGAGCAATACATCGTGTAGGGTCGGTATTCTATCGTCAAGCATCTTGTTTGGCTTTGTGTTCCCGCGTGATCGATCCGTAACCGTGATACGAGAATTCTGCACTCGTTTCACGTCGCGACGCCTTGGTTGGATCCATAGACAGTGGACCTTACAAGGGTCTCGACCACCCCAAGTATACCTACAACAGTTCTGGAACTCTCATACCTATCATCCAGACCCACATAATGAGCACATAGCAGGAGATATTGAGGACCATTCTACGGAAATTACATTTCAAAAATTAAAACGAATCTTACAGCATCCACGTCCTCGAGATTTCCCTGGTAAAGACGAATACGATGAAGAGCTCACTGAGCAAAAAATTTGTCATGAGATCCATCAACTGGGATATGACAAACCACTCAATAAAGCATCATAATTTTTCAGAAGATGACTGTTAGGGCCTTGGTATTACATGTACTCTATCCTTGACAGGTGCCTAACAGTCAAGGCAACTGGAACCGATCGTGCTAGCCTTCGGATCTTTTGCATCTAACACAATGTCACCTACAATCGCCATCATAACTATGCCTGGACAATATGGATCGAACTAATCAATGTCATTCAGGCCAAATGAGCAAGATGTGCGCGAAAATTCGTACCTGCTCAAAGATTCCTGCAAATGATTATGACGTACTGCATGCCTAATATTCCCGAGTTCAGACGCAGAGACCACGAGATGGCTGTATGGGACTTCTAGATTATGTACTTTCACGATCCAATCACTCCACAAGGAATCCCTGTCATGCAATTGTCTGAAGAACTTCTTGCATTCGACAACCCTGAGACTCAGGCTATTAGGGAGTTTAGAGAGTGATTTGCTGCACCGGTGAACCAGCCAGAACCGGCTGAACCTGCCCAAGGAGCTCAACCCGAGATGATAGGTTTAGGTGGAGCTGAAGGAGAACATGTACAAGTGAGGGGTGAAGTGGTTAGAGAGCCTAAGGTTGGATCTGAAGAGAGGGGGAGTGAGGACACACACTCAATGCACTTACAACCTCTTTGAATCCCATCTCCTTCCTTTAATAATGATGTAAATGATGTCGATGATGATGATGAGACTCCTCCGGCTCTAATTCCAACTCGTTCACTTGCTTCCCTGCGAGACATTAACAAGAGCTGAGGGGAGTAAGAACCACTACTGAGAGCTCCCAACGATCTATAAGCTGGGCTCCCACATCTACTACTAGTGCCCATGTGTTGGGTGTCGGTATTGAAGAAGTCTCCACCAGCCAAGTGGCGCACACATAAATCCCACCCACCCACTAAGCTTCTCAACAAACAGGTGTTTCACTTTCGCACGGGGATATACCACCTTCACTATCGGCAACTCAATTGGAGTTTGCTGATATTGAACAAGGTAGATAACAGCCCCTGTCACCAACTTCACTTCACGCACAATCGAGTCTAGAGCCAGTTGAACACGAAATGTCTGCGTGACATTGCCAGAACACTCGGAGCCGTGCGCACTACAAGTGCGCCCATGATGATGAGTGGAAGTCTAGTCACGTCCACCTCACCGCCAACCGTGAACCCAGACCATAAAGGGATATCTTCTGAGAGACCCTCTATGCGAACGGAAAGCCTAAGTGGCTCCAGTTCTCACAAGGACTGCATGTCCAAATCAGAATTCACTAAGTTCAAGGCCCTCATGTCATAACAACTAAGTAACATGTATACTTTCATGACACAAAATCCTGTCAAAGCTGCAGTCCCAACTCTCAATGATGCAAAACGTTCTTTCCACTCTCTAATCAAAGCATCTCCCATTAGTCAAAGTCATTAAGATTAAATTCAATAAATTCTTGAGTATATTCTACACAATCTTTTAAGTCGAACGAGAAGACATGTCATTCTCAGGATTCTCAGAAGCAGAATTTGCTAACTTGTTCTTACAGGACCTGGAATTGTTATACGTACATCTTCTTCACAACAAAAGCATGAATCTAATCACAAGAAATACTGAGAGATGTATTATCAAGTAAAAGTACTGAAATCTCACACTGTCACACTGTCACTGATATTTCATTTTCAAATGGCGTTAGATGCAAGACAAAGAAAAATGAATTTATTTGCTACGAACCAAGACACTCCAAGACTTGACGTTTACCGGTTTCCAAGGTTACCAACTCACCAACAGTCGGAGTTGTCTATCTTAATTTACAGAAGCAAAAGACATTCATGCTAAGAGACGTGCTAGAGAAGTATTCAGATGGTACTCTGTATTTGGTGCGAAAGATGCTTATGATCAGAGTTGACAATCTAAAAAAAGCACTGAAGCAGGGGGAGAGTAAATGGGAACTCAAGACAGTATTGTAGATAGTCAGAGATTTTAAACAAAAGTCCGAGACAAGCTGGAGTACCGAATAACAATCAGATGTCTTGACAAGTATCTTGATCAGAAAAAAATTAGTAACAAACTTGAAGCCACAATCGGGAAGATGATCACAAAGGGAGAGAATGTTAGATCTATATATTGTGATAGTTTCAGTGTTAAAAATGTAATAGATAGAACTTTGTTTTGTGGAAAAGTGTAAACAAACTTATGTATAAATGGGTCAAAGACTTAAGAGATCAACCCATGGGTTATTTGATTTAGAGTTTGGATCCAAGTCATATTGTTTTCTTATAAATAGAATGTAATAGGTTTATATTTTGATGTTTTTTTTCAGTTGTAATCATACGAAGTGTTTGCAGACTTGTGGCTTTTATATTCAACTTTGCTAAATTGCTCTTAAGGTATTATGATGTTCATCATATTCATATTGATATTCATAATGTTCTTGATGTTATTGATAAATGCATAATAATTGTTGAATGCTTAGCTTAAAATGGGAATTACATATTTAGTCCTTGCACTTTCACAATATTGTTTTGCACTTCTATAATTTTGTACTCAACATGAATTTAGGTCAAAATTTAAAAATCAGGTCAACCATTGTCAATTTGATATATGATGGGCCCTATAACGATATTCCAATCACATTTACGGCCACTTGAAGGAGTAAAGGTCACAGATGAAAAACTTGACTTGGACTTCGAGATGCTAGTGCTTGTGAATCAAGATTCTCGCTTTAGGAATCGATACTTAGGCTTTAGATATTGAGATTCATCCTATATGAATTGAGATTTACGCTTTAGATATTAAGATTCAACCTTTAGATATTGAGATTTAGCATATATGAATTGAGATTTAGGCTTTCGATATCAAGATTCAATCTATTTGAATCGAGATGCTGACTTCTTATATCGAAATGTTGGCAATGGGTACCGAGATTCAAGCTGTGTAACTTAAGATTCAGATTAGTTGGACTCAAAATTCAAATCAAAGTGATTTAAAGCAGTTGTACAACTCGAGATTAATATGCTTCTTTACCAAGAGATTCTGTTCTTGTTCTCTTCGAGATGCAGACAATATGATTCAAGATTCTGTTCACTTATACTCGAGATACAAATGAATAACATTTGACATTCATTAAAAGAAGACTTGAGAATCAGCTACGAAGAACACGAATGCATGGGAAGGATGAGCATCTGCATGAAACTAAACATTAAAATTTCAGATTGCATAAAATCAAATTGTATATGCTATTCCATTGGATTTTAAGTTTGTTGTTGTTGGATTCGAGTTTGACCTGTAAATTCAATTAACAAACAAGATTATGACAAAAGATGACAATTCAAATGGATCAAAAGAGCCGGTTACACTTTAAATGATAAGAATATATATCAAGAACATGTAAATCTCAAAAATTAGAAAATCAACAAATTAAATATTCAGATTTTCAAATTAAAACAAAAAATTAATCACACTTAATTTCTGAGGAAAAATTGAATCCAACATAAAAACACCAAGAACACATACAGTCCAAATTTTCTGAAATATAATTATATCTCACTCAAATCTTGAAATTAAAATATGATTTTTTAGGACAACAAACTTGTATAGTATACACACAACATATCCAAATTAGATCAGTTTGACAAACATAGATTTTCTATGAATTTTTAAAAGTGACAACCCTGTTTTGAAGAAAATTCAAATAAAAAACTTTAACGATCTATTTCTCTCAAATTCTTTGGAATTAGACCTTGAAATTTTCTGAAATGATTAATATCATAACCCTAAGACTCACTCAAAAATTCATGTCATAACTCCAATCAAATAAAAAATTCTTATATTGAACTTGTAGGTCCCGAGAGGTTCCCAAAGTATATAGCTTTAAGCTGTAGAGGGGGGGGGGGGGGGGTGAATACAGCTATTTAAAAACTACACACAATTTTCTCAATGTTTGTATGTATTATTAACAAATGTTAATTACAAACAAGCTTGACTGCGGAAAGGTTCAAGCTGTGATGACAGATACAACAGTATGTTCACTAGTCTAAGACAGACTCAAACTAGTTTACACTGAATACACTCACTAAGAAGCACTCACTGTGTTTACAAGACTTAGAGGGACAGCTTATGTAGAACAGCTTGGACACAAAGAAACTGTATTACACAGGCAGGCTTGCATGCATGAAAAACACACTTGCACGTTCACTCTTGGCTTCAGCACTTAGCTTTTTGGCTTACCTTCTTTCTGACCTTAGAAGCTTCCTTTTATACTCACTCAGAGGATCTAAGAGAAACTTCTTCATTGGACGGAATGAAAAAGGAGAAGTCTTGTTTGAAAAGACAACATAACTTTTCTGCACTTTTCTGAAAAGCAGACTTGTCTTCACATGTACAGAACTTTTGTCTTTTCACTTTGTCTACTGTTGCATTGCCTTTAACCAATTTAGGAATGTCAACTTTGCGTCTTTCATCCTTGTAAAGGCCTATTTTGATATAAGAAAAAGGTCTGTCACCCTTTTTCAAATAACCTTTTGTCTTCATGTTACAGAACAACGTGGGCAGGTTGAGCAGTTCTGTTTTCCACTTTGTCTTCGACTTTGTAAACTGATCTTGTAGCCAAAGACAATACATGATGACTTGGAAACGTATTCCATAAAGTGTTTAGCCTGTTCACAAAGAACAGGTTCTGTTCACAAAGAACAGAACACTTGAAAAATGCCCAAGCTGCTCACCAGTGTAGAGCAGCGTAGACAGTTTATGTCCAGCCTGTTCAGCAGACAGAGCAGCTTGGACAAACTGTCTTAGTTGCAACACATGCAACACATAGAACAGCTTTAGACTGATATTGCAAATCATTTTCAGGTTTCAATAAGGCATATAACAGGCCTTAAATTCAACCTTCAAATACATCAACAAGTTTGATTAGTAATCTCCCCCTCAGATGTAGAACAGGTTTGACTGAGGCCTTTTTGTGCCTAACAATCTCCCCCTATTTGCAATAACCAGTCTAAGTTGGCCTTATCAAAAATCACTATATATTTTTACAGTACGTTTGCTGAAATAAAATTACAACATTAACATAAAGTAAAAGATCAGTTTATATATACACTGATTTTTGATTACATTAGAACAACACATGTTCTTACAAAAGTACAACTGATGTACTGATGTATATTACAACTAATGTAAACTGAAATTACAACAAATGTAAATAAAGTACAACTGATGTACATTGGACTGTTTTAGTTGGGAGCAAATAATGGTAAGCCTGTCCACCTGATGGACAGCTTCCATTCTTCACCTGCCCAGATGGCAGGTGGACTTCACTGGACTAGAGGTGGCATTCCTTGTTTGAATCTTCTTTCAAGTTCTTCCCTCGTTTCTTCCATTTCTTCAATTTCAACTCTGAGAAACATGAAGTTAGAATCTTGAAGCTCACCTCTGTTGTAAAATCCTTTCAGCTCATCCCAGATGGCTGCTCTCCATAAGCTGGACTGTCTGAAAGAGGAGGCAATTCTGAAGGCTGCAAGCTGCTTAAGACCAACTTTATGTAGGTCTGAAGCTCTTTGAAAACATTTCTTTTGAGACAGGGGATCTACAAAAAAATGCCCCTAACTCAGGCTCTTCAATTACTTTGCCATCTTTAAATTCTACTCCTTCAGGCAGACTGTGGTCAACTCCTTTAATTTCCACAGCATAATCTCCTTGTTCAATCATTATGAGGAGTTCTTCCAGCTCTGTGTCCTTCTTAGTTCTCCTGGCCTTTATTTTAGGATGTGTCACAAAGACACCTTCACTTACTTCTTTAGATATCAGGCCGAGGTCCTTTACTCTTTCCATCAATCTCTTGACATATGCCCCGATTTCCTTAGCCGTTTCTGACCTTGATTCACTCAGGGCAACTACCAGCTCAATCCATTCCCTGTACCCCATCTGGGCTACATCAGTGTGGTCATAAGTTTCCAATTCTGGGCCTGTTGCACCCATCCTTGTTATTTTTAGCTTCCACTGACTGCCTTTCCTTGATACAGGAACAGCTTTGACAATTGCTTCCTTGGCTAGCCTTCTGTCAGCAACATCATGAAACTTTTTCTTTGCCAAGTTGTCAAAGTGGTATTGAGCTCTTGCATGAGGCACTGTAGATTTAGTCACAGAGACCTGAGTACCTTTTTCTTCTTCCTTTTCCTTCTCCCCTGCAGATTTCCTAGCAGCTTCCATTATTTTCTTTTGCACCTCCAGGGTAGACATTTTAATTTTCTTTGCTTCTTGGAGTGCAAAAGATTTGGCAGTTTTAGCAGATTCTTCTTCTTTTCTTATTTCCTCCAGGGCTTGAAGCTGTTCTTCTCTAAACTCAAAGTACTTGTGCATAGGAACACCCATCTCTTTAGCCCTGGCCTTGTGAAATTAAATTTCTGCTTGTTTCTGCTGCATGGGATCAACATCTGCTTTTTCTTTTCCTTTGGCTGCTGTTGTAGTGATAGCAGCCTCAGGAATTTCCTCTTCTTCTTCTTCTTCTTCTTCTGTTAAAATTAGATGCCTTCTTTTACTGCTGGGCCTGTCCTCAGAGATGAATTCCTCCCCCTTAGACTGAGCAGGGTTTGGAGAGATAGCCTGAGTAGGCAGAGCAGCTTGAGAGGCACCTTCAGCTGTAGCTTTTTCAAAAATTGCTGGCTGACCAGTTTGGGTTGCAGATACTGGTATCTCCTTAGGAGAAGAAGGTTTGTCCCCCTTAGACTTAGTCTTTGAGGCAGATGACTTCTCCCCCTTTGAAGGAGATGAAGCAGCGACTTCAACACCTGGTTTGCCTGAAGACACAAAGTCAGTAGGCTTGCCAGCAGGTTTAGCAGAAGGTTTGGGACCAACAAGGCTAGTCACTAAGAAAGCCAAGTTGTCCTTAACCTCTGCAAGCTGGGAAAGACAAGTTTGAAGAGAAGAAGATTGAGAATCAGCTAGGGAAGTCGGCTTAACTATGTTTTCCCTATCAGAAGCTGTGAACAGCAAACTTTGAAGCTGTGCAAGATGTAATTCGAGAGAATCTTGCACATCACCAAGATTTGAAGACACAGTATTAGATAGGGAGCCAATTAAGGTGGTCAAGCTGGCCAGAGTGGTAGGAAGGGTAGAATTGCAAGAGGTGAGGAGAGATGACAGCTGTTGGGAAATGGCTGTCATTGAGGACACAGAGTCCTGTTGCATGGAAAGAATAGAGGAGAGGGATGTGGACACTTGTTGCAGCTGAGCAGTGAGTGCTACCAGCTGTGGAGAGTGATCAGGTTGGGAAGGGAGAGGGAAAGAGGCTTTGAACGAATCAAAGAACCCCTGAAACTGTGCAGACACAGAGTCTGATATGATAGAGGGGAGAGAAGACATAGAGGATTCTAAAGAACTAACTTTGTTGGTCAGCAAAGAAAGTTGATCCTTCAAAGGCAGGTCTTTAGGGGATGGAGGGGTATGGGTAGATTGTTTTGAGTGGGTAGATGGAGAAGATGATGATGAGGCTGGGGTTTGAGGATGAGATGGAGAGGGAAGAGAAACTTTTGAAAGAAGCTCCATAGCCTGGGCAAAAGTTAGATGGCCCAGCTTGGAGGGGTCAAGAGGTCCTTCAGCAACGGCTGTAGCTGCATCACCAGGAGAAGGGGTTGGTGTTGAGGGCCTTTCAGATGCTGCTTGGGCTGCAACATCCTCATGAAGACCAGTGGTGGTTCCCTCTGCAGTGCCTTGGTTTAAAAGCTCCTCATCATTGGGAGATGGGATATGCATTTCAACATCAGCAGTGGTGAAACCTGCTGATGGAATTTGCAAGGTGGGAGCAGCCTCACCAGAGGGATGGTGTGATCCCTGAGGTTCATCAGCTTGGGTTGTTGGTCCCTCAGCAGCTGTTTGGTGTAGAATAGCTGTATCATGGGGAGCAGAAGTTTGAGGCTGAGCTGCTGATTGGTCTATATCAGCAGCGTGGGCACCTCGTGCAGACTCAGGGTGTGAGGAGATTTTAGTGGGGGACTGTGTGGACACAGTATGGAGTGTAGAGGACTCCTGTCTTCCAATATCCTCAGCCTGTTGGGAGGCTGGGATAGTTGATGTGGGTATCTCCGTTTGTACAACTGGTTCCTGTTGGGAGGAACCAGAGGGTCTAGGCTGACTCTGGGTAGACTCAGATTGGAGTGAAGCAGGCTCCAAATGAGCTGAACCTTCTCCCAAAATAGGAGAGGCAGCAGGGGTTGCTTCTTTTACAACTGAACCCTGTTGAGAGGGAACAGAGGAGGTGGTTCTTTGGGCTGGTTTCTTTTTGGAGAGAGATTTGCGTTGGTAGTGAATGGATGAAGTGGGTGATTGTGGAGAGGAGAGAAGATCTGTTTGGACAGGGTGTGAGACTGGGTTAGGAACAGTGGGGCTGGCCTGTTCCATGGTCTCTTGTGCCACAGAGGCACCAGCCACTGAGGCTTCAGACTCAACAAATGAACCAGGGTGAGGAGTCTGCTCCTCCTCAGCCACAGAGGCTAAAGGTACAGACTCAGGCTGAGCTGATTTGGCCTTCTTTTGCACAGGCCCAGCTTCAGCAGTTGCCAGGGTCTTCTTTACAAGTTTGGACCTGGCTTTGGATTTTCTTGCGGGAGCAGCAGCTTCTGGATCCACCCTCACAGCAGAGGGTCCTTCCACCAAACGTAACAACCTCCTCATTGGTGTGGATAGAGGAGGCTCATTGGGTAGAACTGGGGTATAGAAAACTCTATTCCCTATGACAGGGAATGCAGCAGACTTAAGTAAAGGCTGAGAGTTGTATAATTGCTCACCACAAACATGTCTGAAAATGAGGCTCAGAAACCTGGGATAACGGACAGCAGCTGGTCTTGACTCTTGCTGCACCAGGTTCCTCAAATTCACAAAAATCCATTTACCCATATCAAGGGTAGTCCCATCCACTAGCTGTAAGGCTATTGGAACTTCATCTCTGCTGAGTTGGTCAAATGAACCAACTTTGCTTCCAAAGCACATCACCACTGAGGCGAATAGAAAGCTATAGGTAGGAGAGAGGTCATTCCTAAACAGTGTTGCTCCAAGTTTGGGTTCTGCTACACCACAGAAGCGTAGCAGATTGCCCATTTGTGCATCCTCAGCTTGGGGCTTGTCATAGGTCTCAGCAATTGGTAGATGAAGCACATCTCTGATCAGATCAGAACTAATCTCAATGGTCCGAGTCCCATTGAGGATAGTACCCTTGATGACCTTGGTGTTGGGGTTGTAGGCACAGGTGTACCAGAACTCATACACCATCTCCTAGTACAGGACACCAGGAGTTGCAGTCATAGCATAGTTCAACGGATGACCTTGCAGAAACTCCACCATTTGATCGTAACCTTTCCCCACATAGTTTTTGGGGATAGTAAGGTTTGCAACGTAGTTTGTGGGTTTGATGGTCAGCATTGTGGTGATTGATGAGTGTTTGACAACATCATCACCAACGAACACTGGAAGAAAGGGATTATGTCTGTGAGCCATTTGGGAATTTTTGAGGTTTGAAGAAGCAGGAGACACTTAGTCGATTTTTAGGGTTCTTGAGGATTTCTGGAAATGATGAGGAAGACGAAGATGAAACAGTAGTTGGTATTTATAGGATTTGAATGTGAGTGTGTATGAGAGAGAAGGTTTGGGCGGTTCGATTTGAAATGTTAGTTAACGGAAAACGGAACGGTTGTCCATGTCAGAAACATTTGTCAGACCACTTGACCTTTTTAATCACTAACATACGTAACCCACATTATCCGCAGAAATTAAGTTAAATAAAACATAAATTAAGTAACTTAAGTTTGAAGAAAGGTAATTAAAACTGTTGGTCCAAGCTGTGGGTCAAACCTGTGATGAGCTGGGTCATCACAAGCTGTTCAGTCTTCAAGCTGTTCATTCCTCAAACTGTGCCTTCAGCCTGCTCTCTTTTGTAAGAACAGGTTGTGTTCAATAGTTGAACAGGTTACAAGACAATGGCTTGTAAGACAGTGTGAAGGAGTGAACAGGGTGAAGATTGGACCATCAGAGCAGGCTGGACGAGTAAACTGTGTTTGTTCAGCCTGTTGTGTGCTCAAACTATTCAAGTTTTTCAGACAAATGACTAAGTACAGAACATGTAGAACCTGTTCTGTCTAAGCTGTTCAGAGAAACTTGAGCAGTGTGAAACACACAAATTCTTAGACCTTTGAGAAACACTTAGTCACTCTTGTTTAACATGCCCAGCTTGCTGACAAGGTAATTAAACCTATTTTCATCAAGAGGTTTGGTGAAAATGTCTGCAAGCTGTTCATTAGTGGAAATAAAACTTACCTCCACATTACCTTTCTGAATGTGATCCCTGATGAAGTGATGTCTGACTTCAATATGCTTTGTTCTAGAATGAAATACTGGATTGTTGGAAATGGCTATGGCACTTGTGTTATCACACAGAATAGGAATTTTCCTATACACAAGACCATAATCTTCAAGCTGATGCTGCATCCACAGAATCTGTCCACAACAGCTTCCAGCAGCAATGTACTCAGCTTCAGCAGTAGAAGTAGACACAGAGTTCTGCTTCTTGCTACACCAACTTATCAACTTACCACCAAGGAGTTGACATCCACCTGTTGTGCTTTTCCTGTCTAGCCTGCAGCCTGCAAAATCAGAATCTGAATAACCTGTTAGTTCAAGGCTGGAGTCTTTGGGATACCAAAGACCCAAACCTGGTGTACCCTTCAGGTATCTGAAGATTCTTTTAACAGCAGCTAGATGAGATTCCTTTGGATCAGCTTGGAACCTAGCACATAGACAGGTGGCAAACATAATATCAGGTCTACTAGCAGTTAAATATAGCAAACTCCCAATCATGCCTCTGTAAGCTGTTACTGAAACAGCTTTGCCACTGGCATCAGCATCCAATTTTACATTAGTTGCCATTGGGGTTTTAATAGGAGAACTTTGATCAAATTTGAATTTTTTTAATAGATCTAAAGTGTACTTTCTTTGATTTATAAAAATTCCAGTTGAGGTTTGTTTAACCTGTAATCCTAAAAAGAAAGTAAGTTCTCCCATCATACTCATTTCATACTTGGATTTCATGAGTAATGAAAAATTCTTGCACAACTGCTCATTAGTAGAACCAAATATTATATCATCCACATAAATTTGAACAAGCATAATGTCAGATTTCACTTTCTTTATGAACAGTGTAGTATCCACTTTACCTCTGGAATACCCATTGCTCATAAGGAACTCAGTAAGAGTGTCATACCAGGCTCTAGGGGCTTGTTTGAGACCATAGAGAGCTTTGTCCAACTTATAGACAAAACCTGGATGTTGTTCATTTTCAAAACCTGGAGGCTGCTTGACATAAACTTCTTCTTGCAGCTTCCCATTCAAAAATGCACTCTTCACATCCATTTGAAATACCTTGATGCTCTTATGAGCAGCGTAGGCTAGATACAAACGAATTGCTTCTAGCCTGGCCACAGGAGCAAATGTTTCATCATAATCAATTCCTTCCTCCTGTCTGTAGCCCTGAGCAACCAGTCTTGCCTTATTTCTAATGACATGACCTTGCTCATCCATCTTATTCCTGAAAACCCATTTAGTGCCAATTATAGTTTTACCTTTAGGAGCAGGGACCAGCTTCCATACATTGTTTCTCTCAAACTGATTGAGCTCTTCTTGCATGGCAGTGATCCAATTGGCATCTTTTAATGCTTCATCAACCTTCTTTGGCTCAATTAGTGAAACAAAGCTAGAGAACATACAAAAGTTCCCTAAGCTGTCCCACCGTGTTTGTATCCCTTTGTTGATGTCACCAATTATTTGATCATTGGGGTGACACCTGATCCACTTAGGATCATTTTTCAATGATGATTCACCTGAGTTGTTAACATTTTCAGCAGGTCCTGTTGAACAGCTCTCAAGATTTTCAGACACACTGTTGTCTTGAGCCTGTTCACTTGTTGAACATGTCTGACCACTGTTGAACATATCAGCAGAGGAACTGGGAAAATCAGCATTGATAGGTTCAGGACATGCAGTTGTAATTAAGTCAGTACATTTATTCACACAGGATGTATTGACATAATCATCATCATGTCCATCATGATTAACAGGTTCCACACTGGGTGTAGTGGAAGCTTTTGAGTCCTCTTCATTGTTTGAATGCATCAGATCATCAAAATTAAGTTCTCCTGAAACTGATTTAGGAACAGCTTTGGTAGAAGCATTCTTGGACTCTTCAAAGGTGACATTGATAGATTCATCTATCACCTTTCTTTTGTTGTTGTATACTCTGTAGGCTTTAGAGATAGCAGAGTAGCCAACGAATACACCTTCATCAGCTTTAGGTTCAAACTTTGTCAGTTGGTCCCTCTGATTCAGAATGAAGCAGGGACATCCAAACACATGGAAGTAACTAACATTTGGCTTCCTCCCTTTGAGCAGCTCATAAGGAGTCTTGTTCAACCTTTTTACCACTAAGGATGTGTTTTGAGTGAAGCAGGCAGTGTTGACAGCTTCAGCCCAGAATGATGAAGGTAAACCTGATGCACACAGCATGGTTCTAGCAGCTTCAATAAGAGTTCTATTTCTCTTTTCAGCAACTCCATTTTGTTGTGGAGTTCTTACAGCTGAAAACTTTTGAGTGATTCCTTTCTCTTCACAGAAGTCTTCAAGAGTACTGTTTCTGAATTCAGTACCATGATCACTTCTAAGCTGCTTCACTTGAGCAGAGTTCAGCGTCTCCATCTTTTTCACAAATCCAATAATTTCTCTAGCAGCCTCTCCTTTACTCTTCAGAAAGATCACCCATGTGTACCTGGAGAACTCATCAACCATTACTAGAGTGTATCTTCTTCCTCCTAGACTTGGGACATTTACAGGTCTAAACAAGTCCATGTGGATTAAGAAGAGTGGAGTATCAATAGAAAAATTATGTTTGGATTTAAAAGATGTTTTCCTCTGCTTGCCTTTTTCACAAGCTGTGCAGAGTTTATCTTTAACAAAGGTTATAGATGGCAAACCTGTCACCAACTCTTTCTTACAGAGTTTATTGATGTTCTTGAAGTTCAGATGTGACAGCCTTTTGTGCCATAACCAGTTTAAGTCTGCATTTGTTCTTGTGAGAAAGCAGGTTTCAGTTGTGGAATCAGCAGATTGCATGTCCACAACATATACACCTTTCTTTCGTTGAGCACATAGCACAACTTTGCCTTGGGGATCCAATATGTAACCCAGGTGCTCATCAAAGTTAACCTTGTAGCCAGCATCACACAGTTGGCTTATGCTAACAAGGTTATGTTTTAGCCCAACCACATAGGCTACTCTTTTGAATACTGCAGCACCAGCTTTAAGAGTTCCATATCCCTCAGTGGATCCCTGTACATCGTCACCAAATGTGACTTTTGGCCCTTTTTCAGGCCTGAGATCACTCAGCAATTCTTTACAACCTGTCATGTGCCCTGAGCAGCCACTGTCCAAGTACCAAACCTGGGAAGGTTGTTTTTCCTGCAGAGTGATAAGGGAAATATTAGTCATTTTTAGGGGAACTCATCACAGAGATGAGTTCTCCTACTTCGTCAACATTTGTTGATGGACTCATAATATCCACACTAATATTCCCAATTTGAATGGTATCAGCTTGGATACCATTTTTATTGACTGAGATGTTTCCAACACTGCTTGTAACAGCTGTGAGAGAACTATCAGAGTCAACAAGCCTCATGTCCTCTGGTTCAGGACAGTCTTTGGCCAGATGTGTCTTCTTCCCACATTTATAACATTTTCTCTTTTTAGTATTTTTGGAAGAAGAACTTTCAGAAACACATTCTGAGTTATTTTTGTTGATTCTTTTAGCAGTTTTAGCAAATTTATTACTATTTGATGAATCAACAGCTTGAGTGGAGGTTTCAAAAGTCACAGCTTTGTTTATCTCTTCTTTCCTTCTTTTAGGAGGACAAATGTCAAAGACAGGAAGCTTAATTGGCTTTTGAACTTCCACAGGTTTGAGGAACTTATTCCCATGTTTCTCAGGTTGAGCAATGGCTTTGCCTTTGTTATTACTGAGACGTGATCTATGCTGCCTATCAACATAATCATTGTTTCTGGTTTTGAAAAACTTATTTTCATGTTAAACCAGTTTACCACTATGATTAGTAAACTTATTAGAAATCACATCAGGTTTACTTTCAACATGAGACTTGCCCTTGTTGAAAACAGACTGCTTAACTTTTGAAAACTTGTTCTCAAAATGTTTAGCATCAAAAGGATTATTATATCTTTTACCATCAGCTTTGGACACAGAACCTGTTTTGTCAACAGGTTTAGTATCCATAGCTGTAGTTTGGACATGTTTTCCTTTCTTTTGCTTGTGTGAATCAGCAGAGCACTTAGTAGGCTGGATTGATGGAGAACATATTCCAACACCAGCTTTTGAGCTAGGTTCACACGAGCTGTCAGTATTTTGAGGCCTGACAAACCTGTTTGTTGAAATTAGTTTACCATTCACTTTTTGAACAAAAGTGTTTGGAAGCTCACCAAGAGTGGATGAATCTTCTTTCAGATTATTAATCTCAACAATGGAAGCTGCTGTATCAAGATCCCCTCCAAGATAGGCTTGAATTTGTGCAGGGATCTGTTGACTTATACAATGGCTGACTTTTTGTGCAGATTGGCACCAAGAGTCAACTATCTTTTGAAGCTTAGCATGCTTTATATCTGTTTCTCTCTTTTCTTCCAGTAAAATAGAGTTGATGTGTTTTAATTCATCAAGCTCAGTTTCCAACTTATGGAAACTGTCTAGTTTACTGGATTTTGTTTTAAGATCAGTTTTAAGCTTGGAGATTTCAGATAATAAAGCATCATGCTTCTCAACAGCAGCTTTCAAATCAACTAGCATATATTCAAACATTTTAATCTTTTCTTCAGAACTGTAAGCCATAAAATTTTGTACCTTATACATCATTGTAGGATTCCAGTTCTCTAAGCTGCTGAAAGCTTCAGCTTCAACCATATCCTGTTTGAAACTGCTTGTTGATGGGACATCAGTGTTGGCCATCAGACATTGATTGTCTTCTTCATCAGATGATGAATCAGATTCCTCCCAATCACAAGTCTCTGCCATAAGTCCGTTTTGGCGGTTGGAACCCACTGAGTTTTCCAACTTCCTCAGCTTAGCCATGGCCATAAGTGTCACACCCTGCTACCTTGGTTGGCAGCGAGACGTGACGAGTGCGGAAGCGTAACCATAATTATAACGAACGACCACTATATGGACGTTTTCGAAATATTACGACATTAAAATTTAAAAATGTATTAATGTTTTACAAAATGAAAGGAATGAAGTTCGCGTAATACAGAGATTCTGAAACATAATTAATGCGTCCAAAAATAATGCAGTCAAATCTCCGTTAGTTTTCGAAATATGCATGCGACTCCATGAAATGCGGAAGCTTGAAAGTTGGTGTATCCGAAGGCACACTTGCCTTAATTACCTGAAAATACATACTAAAATACGTCAACAAAAATTGTTGGTGAGCTCATAGGTTTACGCGAAAAGACCAGTTGTATGGACATTATCAGATGAGTTGAATTTATAAAATCATAAATTCCGTGTATGTATTACATAAACCATCATGCAACCGAAGCTTAATTAGAATGAGTTTGCCCTGTGCAGTATTCCCATACGTAATACCGTGTGTTGAATATATATGCACTCGCTGTTAGCCGAACCGAGCTAACACGAATGGGGGACATGACTCCCAATAGATCTATCCACAATATACTCGCGCTTACAAATAAATGCAATTAACGGTTCATGATATAAGGGCTGATGGAATCCGAACATGTAATACATATAAGAAATAAACAGTTTTGATGTCCATATGAAAAACAGTGCATGTATTTCCACCCCAATAGATAGTGAAAAATAGGGGCTATGAAGACTCACCGAACTTGTGATGGCAAAACGACGCGCAAAAATGCAAAAGTG
Organism: Centrapalus pauciflorus; assembly: GCA_020465985.1. NCBI lineage: Eukaryota > Viridiplantae > Streptophyta > Magnoliopsida > Asterales > Asteraceae > Centrapalus > Centrapalus pauciflorus. Next base: position 116,246 of record JAANYP010002681.1, read on the forward strand.
CGTTGTTTGATGGGTGATGAAACCGGAGGTGTTTAACCGAGTCCTAAATGATGATAAGGACTTAATATCACTAATATATGATAATATGTATATTTATAGATTTTTATGTCTTAAATCACCCAACATTACAAGTTTATAAATAAGATTTGCTTAAAACGTCAAGTTTATATATATATAATTTTCCAGCTTTTTCGGAGGTTTTTCGGCCTACTTTGAGGCTGTTTTTGACCAAGCTCCAAAATGTTTTAGACTTTGGTTTTCTAGGACATTAAACTACTATATACAAAGGATTTTTAGAATCAAGAACGGCCATTTTTCGAGTTGTTTAGGTTGGTGAAAAATCTCGTTAAAAACGCTATGTTGGCCATTTTTGAGCTGTCAAACTTTCGGTTTCTCAAATAATTTCTGGAGGTCTTAAACTTCAAAATAAATTATGAAAATTGCAGATCTATAGTTAAGACATAGATCTAACTTTTGAGACAAGAATCAACTCATTTCGTTGAGTTATGAATTAGTTATGATTTTTCAAAGTCGATACAAATATTCTACCGAAATTCCGTAGTTTATAAATTTAAAACAACTTATGATTCTTGTTGTTTATTTAAAGACAACTTGTTTAAAAGCCATAATAGTTATAAAACCACATATATAACACATGTTTTCATAATATTAACATGCTTATAATGTGTTCATATATTCATAAACACATTTAAAGAAACAACTTAAAAATAACAACTAGAAACTTATAAACTTGAGTTTTTATGAAACTTGTTGTTGTAGGTGATTATATATATTATGCAAGACTTATATAAACTTAAATATATGATGAAATAAGTTAGTATTTACTTACTTTGATGTATTTGGAGTATGAAATTGAGAAGAAGTTGGAACTCTTGCAAGATTTGAACCAAGAACACTAGAAGTTCACCAAGAACACTTGAATTTCACCAAGAACACTTGAATGAAAAGGTTTGTAGTGTGTGTGTGTGTTGGATCCGGTTTTGAGAGGAAAGAAAGAGATATTTTGGTGTGAAAATAATGAAAAGGAAGCCCTCTATTTATAGGCAAAGTCTTGGTCTTTCAAATTGAGGTGGAGTGTAAGATCATGTTGAAATGAAAGGAAAATGGGGTGTGAAAGATTTGATTATGAAAGGTTATGGAGTTGGGAATTAAAAAATTGAAATCAAATCTTGGGTAGTACTACCCTATGACCAGATTTTTATGGATTATTTTCATGTTATTATATATTTTTTTTTGTATAAAAGTATTTAGAATGTATTCTTGTATTTCCCTTTTCTTGTAAATTCATAAATACTTTTGAATGCATTGTTTTAATGAATTGTTTTAGTCTTGCATAATTAATGTTAAGTAATTGTATTAGTGTATGATTAGTGTCACTAATCATAATTTAATTATGTACTTAGTTGAATTAATCCCTCATATCGTAAATTGATCGGATTAATTGATTTCCCGATTCATCGCACCGATGAATTTGATTCTAATTGAGTTGAATTTTCTAATAAACCTTGTTAATCACTTGATTAATTTCTAATGACCACTGATTAGGCTATAATTGACTATTAAATACATATTAGGTCATTGTTGCTATCATGGTTTAGTGCCGGATGTTACAGTCTCCCCCTGTTAAGGGAATTTCGTCCCGAAATTAGCTCGTGTTCTCCACTTTTTGAGTACTTGAGAACAGGTGTGGGTATTTTTCTCGGAACTGATCCTCGCGTTCCCACGTAAACTCAGGACCTCGCTTAGAGTTCCATCTGACTTTTATTATCGGGATCCGGCTGTGCTTTAGTTTCTTGACTTCGCGGTCCATTATTTCTACAGGTTGCTCAATGAAGTTCAACTTATCGTCTAACTCCAGCTCGTCCATGGGTATAACGAGTGATTCATCAGCCAGACACTTCTTAAGATTGGACACGTGGAAGGTATTATGAACGTTATTAAGCTCTGAGGGCAGGTCGAGTCGGTAAGCTACCGGGCCAATTCTTTTGGTGATCTTGAATGGTCCGATATAACGAGGATTGAGTTTTCCTCGTTTCCCAAAACGGATTACGCCCTTCCAAGGCGAGAGTTTCATTGGTACTCGTTCTCCTAATTAGAATTCAAGGGATTTTCTTCCTACATCTGCATAACTTTCTGACAATTGCGGGCAACTTTTAGTCAGTTCCGCAATCATACTATCCTTTCGGTAATTTTGTGAATGATCTTAACGCCAATGATTTGGCCGTTTCCCACTTCTTCCCAATAAATTGGTGATCGACACTTTTGCCCGTAGAGGGCCTCAAACGGAGCAGCTTTAGTACTTGAGTGATAGCTATTGTAGTACGATAATTCCACTAAGGCAAATAAGTATCCATTACACAGGCTCTTAATGTACGTTCTAGGGTTTGGATCGTTCTATTATTCTGACCATTCGTCTGAGAGTGATATGTGGTACTCAGGTCCAGGTTTTTATCCACAGTTGGCTATAATAATTGCCAAAAGCTTAGCTGTAGATCTGCTATCCATATCAAAATGATTATAATAGGCACTCCGTGTCCGGAGACGACTTCCTTGAGGTACGTTTGGACTAGCTTATTCATCCTGATGTTCTTCTTGATTGGTAGGAACGCGCGGATTTTGTTAGGTTGTCGACTATTACCCAAATGGTTTCTGATGGTTTATCTTAACTTTGGAGCGTGTTAGGAATTTTCTGACCGATTTGGCAAGTCATTCTTCAGATAGGCCACCCGTATAGTTTCTTAAGGTCATGATACATTTTATTGGATCCGGGGTGAACGACATATCTTAATTTGTGTCCTTCATCCATAGCCAGCTTTCTTATTCCACCAAACAGAGTAATCAGATTCTATTCATGAATTATCGATTTTTATTAGCCCTTATTCTAAACTATTTATCCACTTGTACTCTTAACGGCTTAGCTCCTTAGTTTTCCTCAGGTGATAACGAATTTTCACGGTTGCCATTACATATTAGTTCCATCCAACGGTACTACTTCGTATTCGACTCTTTCTGGTTCAAGATGTGTTGGAGGCTCTTATGGTCTGTGAATACAATACACTTCATACCGTACAACTATTGTCTCCAAGGATTAAGACTACTGCTTCAAGATCCAGATCATGTGTTGTGTAAATCACCTAGTGAACCTTAAGTTTTCATAAAGTATAAGCTATGTCCCTCTTTTTCTATATAAGCCCATTGTGTGAAGCGTCACAGTAATCTATAAATTTCTCGTTCCTCTTAAGTATGGACAAAATAGGCGCGCTGCACAGTTTGTGCTTTAATAACTGGAATGATGTCTCCTGATCCTTGCTCCAATCATACTTAATGTCTTTTCGGGTCAGTTTTGTTAGAGTTCTGGTGGTCTTTGAGAAAATTGCTTATAATAAGTGGCAAGTCTTAAGGACTGTCGTCTCTCTATGGGGGTTCTAAGAGTTGACCAATTCCTGATAGCCTTGATCTTTGCGGGGTCGACTTGGATTCCTTTACTATTGTTCACGTGACCGAGGGATTTCACCTCTCCTAACCAAAAGTCAAATTTAGAAAGCTTAGCATATAGTTGTTCTTTCTCCGATAATTCCAGAATCAGTCTTAAATGTTGCTCATGCTCCTTCTCGTTTCGTGAGTAGATTAAAAGTCATTCATGAATACAATCACGAATTTGTCTAAATAAGGTTTGCACACCCGATGAGGTCCATGAGTACCGTTGGGGACACTAGTTAATCCAAACGGCATTAATAGGAATTTATGATGACCGAAACGGAATCTGAAAGCTGTCTTTGGAATATCTTTCTTGTGAACTCTAACCTGATGATAACCAGACCTAAGGATGATCTTCGAATAGAAGCTTAATTCTTGGAGTTTTGTCAAACAAGTCATTGATCCTTGGAAGTGGGTATTGGTTCTTTTAGCTTATTTAATTTCTCGGTAATTGATGCACATCCCGAAAGTTCCATCCTTCTCCATTATGAACAAAACTGGAGCTCCTCCAAAGCCAGGAACTCGGTTTGATAGGCTCTTTTGCTAAGAGCTCCTATAGTTGGTTGGACGATTCTTACACTATTGATGGGGCTAATCGGCATGGTGCTCGAGCCACTGGTACCGCACCTAATACTAGGCCTATTTTTGAATTTGACTTGCCTCGATGTTGGGAGTTCAGGTAAGTGTTCTGGAAAAAACTTTGGGGTAACCATAAATAATAAGAATATTTTCGAGCCGCTTTCCCTTTGGCTCCCTCTCTATCAACACTTCAGGGTCCTAATGCTAGAGATGATGCTTACTTTGGTATTTCTTGCTTTGCGTTGGACGGTAAGGACCTTCTTATTGGCTAAAGGTATATGAACTATGTTCTTGTTGCATACTATTTCCTCACGATTTTCGATAGCCAATCCATTCCTATGACCACGTAAACACTTCCCAGTTTGATGGGTATCATGTCTGTTTCAAAGAGTCGGCCTACTAATTCTAAGGAGCATCCTCGACTTATATTATTTGTCTTAAGCGTCTCACTGTCATCAACCTCAATAGCATAAGTAGCACTTAATGGAATTTATCAGCTTCGTGAACTTAGTGGATATAAAGCTCTTATCAGCACCAGTATCAAATAGTAGAAATGCATAAGTGGTATATAATGGGGTAAGAGGATAAGTCTACGGGTTTGAAATTTCTTAGGCAGATAGTCACAGCTTTATCTATTCCTACGCAGAGTTGTAGTTAAAACTTAATTCCTCATAAAAGTTCTTGATACTTAATCTTTGTATGTGATATGGTCAAAAAAATTTTTGATAAATTCTTAAGCCTTATTTACCCTAGGATATATCAGATAGTAAAGCCTAGATAAATACTATAAAATGGTAGAAGGGTACTAGGTATGAGATGCCTCTGGGGTTTCCTCGTACTCCAGAGTGTTAAGTCGTTGGGTTAGTTCTGCATTGCGGGTTTTGTGCTCCGCTAGGCGTTGTCACAATTTGTTGATTCCGTCTGGTTGAATCGCCTGTTTATTCTGGTTGGCCTAAGGTTTATTGGTGGTTTGCATTGCCTCCTGCTTAATCCTTGCAAAGATCTCACTGACCTCTTCGTGGATTTTGTCGAAATTGGAGGTCAGGTCTGGCGGCCCTTGCCACCAACAGAGACATTGTTTGTTACGTAGGTTTCTGGGTAAGTGTCGGCACTTGAGAGGAAGATGGTGTTCTGACTTCAAACTGGATTTGGATCCCCTCTTCGTTTCTCCACTCTTGGAGAGTGTGAGGCATCCATCCCCACTGTCCTATGCTTGCCTTCCGCACTCGTCACTCTCGCTGCCAACCAAGGTAGCAGGGTGTGACAGATTGGTATCAGGCCATAGTTATAGTGAACTAGGTTGCTTAGTACCTAGACTATAACTGTTACAAAAACTAAACTTTCTTCAAGAACTGTGAAACACATATATGACCCTGATGACAATAAATATCGAAATTCACCCCTAGGGAAAGGGTGTGACTAGCACAACGGGAGTCTATCCCGGTATCTGCCCATCAGCCAAGCCCGCCGCAGTAGTAACG